>CAEGAD010102377.1:0-13784 GCA_903067055.1 Poeciliopsis paucimaculata
GCATGGATGAGTTTCTCTAGATCTGGCTGAGACATTAATCCTCTAATCCTGGAGATGTTCTTCAGGTGATAGAAGGCTGACTTTGTAACTGTCTTTATGTGGCTCTGAATGTTAAGGTCAGAGTTCATCACTACTCCCAGGTATCGGGCCTGATCGCTAGTTTTTAGTTGTAATAACTGAAGCTGTGCATTGACTCTAGATCGTTCCTCTTTAGGTCCAAAAATAATAACTTCATTTTTGTTTCTGTTCAACTGGAGAAAGTTTTGTCTCATCCACACATTTATCTGTTCTAAGCATTTATTCAGTGATTGGATGGGTTCAGAGTCACCTGGTGACATCGTAACGTAGAGTTGAGTATCATCTGCATAGTTCTGGTAGCTAATATTATTTCCCATTATAACCTGAGCTAGTGGGAGCATATAAATAAGAGGGGTCCTGAGATTGAACCTTGGGGTACCCCACATGTGACCTCTGACCTCTTTGATGAGAAGTGCTTGTATGAAGTGCTCAAGTTTTTTAGCACTTGGTAAAATCAGGTAGTAAAAGGTAACTATATTGTTGTGATAATTATTCACAGAAAATACTGGTGAACTTTAATTGTTTTCAACTGTAAGCAAGAATTGAGCAAATATACAGACTCATTCCATAAATTAGAATATGACTGAAAAGTTCCTTTTTTAGTAATTCCATCACCAAGTGAAAGATATTATATAGATGAAATAGACAACTGACATTTTAACATCTTTATAACTCCTAGTTTGTTTAATAGCTGCTAAAAGGTTTAATTTTCAAAAGGTATCATTAATCTGACTAGCCTTATCGGGACGTATATTCTGATTTATTGCAAAAGACTGTATGGCATTCATACTTAAGTTTTGGCTGTATTATTAGCACGAAAAAGCCCTTCCGGTCACATAACTGTGGGTGCATCAGCGC
Organism: Poeciliopsis paucimaculata; assembly: GCA_903067055.1. Taxonomy (NCBI): domain Eukaryota; kingdom Metazoa; phylum Chordata; class Actinopteri; order Cyprinodontiformes; family Poeciliidae; genus Poeciliopsis; species Poeciliopsis paucimaculata. Next base: position 937 of record CAEGAD010102377.1, read on the forward strand.
CCTTCTCTTCCTCACACCACATCCCCATGCCCTGCATGTAATGCTGAAACTTGCAGTACAAAGTTACACCCTTGCATTCTTATAATAAATTGCCATATTTTAACAGTCATGTGCAGTAGGCAAAATTTAATAAAATGTATGAATCCAGAGTCAAAACCAAAATACACTGCAAAGTGAAGCTTTTAAATTCTGCATCAGAAACAAAAAAGCTTCTGGTGGAAAAAAATGTTCAATCATAAGTTCTATCATTTGTAAATGAAACACCAGTTTTCTGGGGTTAAGAGAAGCACAGGTCCACATTTACATTAGCAACTGCTTCTGTTCACTGTTAATCCCAAAATCACCATCAGAGACGGCCAGGAGGTCTGCAGGTTAAACGACCTACAAGCTCTTTTGGTTGTGGGAAGAAATGTTGCAAAACAACATTGCAACAACCCTGGTTCGATGGTTTCTGGTTTGTCTGGTTTGTCTGGGAGTTCTAAAGAAGAGCAAAATGTAACAACAGGATGTTATATATTCATGACATCCTGTAATTTCTTAAAAGAAATTAAGAATAAATGTCTTAATTTCTTTCAAACATTTTGGGATTAAGTAAATTAAGAAAAAAGATAAACTATTAGCTAACATTTTCTTTAAATGTGTTACTAGTTTAGTTATTTTTAAGCATTTATCAGGTATTAAGGAGGTCTCAGGATTGAAATGCATTTACTCATTACTTTGTCATGATTTTTCTTATTGTTTTATATGTGTAAATAGGCCAAATTTCTGTATGTTAGACTATGCAGTTTCCCACCGTCAACAATTGTTGCCGGGCATAAAACCTACATTTTCACTAACATAACCAATGTAAAACGAAATAATTCATAATTAAATGCATGCACTTATTTTGCAGGAAAAAATTTGGGATTAAATGAGTTAAGAAAAAAGTTAAACTATTAGCTAACATTTTCTTGAAATGTATTACTAGTTTAGTTATTTTTTTAATCTTGTTGATTCCTTAAGATTAGTGCTACGTGGTGTTAGCAGTCGGGGAACCACTACAGGGAGCTGAAAGAGTTTTAGCTGTTTCAAAGCAAACTGACTTTGATTCTTATTCTGACAGAAAACAAGTTTGTTAGAATAAGACTTGCTGTTTTTACATGTTATCCTTGTTCTTATGCTAAAACGTCCAAAAGGTCTGACTTTACAAAGGGAACTGACCAAGAAACACAGGTAGTAGTGAACTAGTTACTCAGTTACATTTACCTGAGTAACTTTTTGAGGGGGAAAATGTACTTTAGTAGTTTTACTAGACTGTATGTTTTACTCTTCCATCAGGGAAATGTTAAGATACTCTATTCACTGCAAGTAACTGAAGGAAAAAGAATGCATGAGATACAGAGATAGCTGTAGTATAAGTTACAGTGACAGCTATTGTTTATGCACAAGCCTTGTTATTCTAATGCTGCTTTCTACCTGCTCTTCTTTTTAGGATTGGAAGTAACATACCACTTTGAAAGAGAGAAGCAGAGACAGAGAGAGAATTGTTTTTCCTTGAGCTACACAAACCAGTCTTAAAGAATAATTGCAATCAAACACATTCTGTTGATCAATGGAAGAGTTTATTGTTTCCTTAAAATCACATTTTAGTGTCTTATTTGCAAAAGCTGAAAGATTGAATGCCTATACAAAAAACGTCCAACTTAGTTGTTGGACGTTTTTTGACATACTTTTTTAAATGTATGTCATTTAAAAAAATATTACTTTCAACTTTCCTTTTATTTCCTGCATTCTTGAATCATCTATCATCATTTAACAATAACTTCTATCCCCACCTTGATTTGTATCCCCCATCATGATTAATCTGGAGACTGTTCTAGATCCTCCACTGATGAAGCACACATGGAATTAACCCAAAAAAGTTATCAGAAGGAACAGAATGTGTGAAGTGAAGACTTCCAGCTGGTTACTAGATGCAGTTCAGAATGACACCAGCATCAGTCAGAAGCCACAGACGTCCCAGGTCATAGGTCACGTGTTTGATGGACACACAAAAGGAGATTTGGTTCCAAGCTGTGCCCTGTGGAGCTGCTTCAGAGATACCGGTTCTGGAAAGAGAAAGGTGCTTATTTGGAATTGTTCAAGTCTCTTAAACCTGTCTGCACTTGCAACTCAAATTTATTTAGAGGTTACCTTTCATAGACAGTTCCAGATTGATTTACAACAAAGACCCTTCCATCACTCCCAACTTCAACTTTTACAGCAGCTCCATCTACTTGTTTCCAGCCACCGAAGCTGCAGGAATCTGGTGAGACTTTCTATTAAAGTAAACAGTAAAGACGGTGACTAGTGAATGAGAGTTATATCAGGAGTTACAACAAGAGATGTAAGACAAAAGTTTACCGTAAAGTAGATGTTTTGAGCTGAGTTCACTCCCCAGCATCCGATTGGACCACAGCTGATATACATCAATAACCCAGGAATGGTGCTCCAGTTCAAGACACCCTCCTCCTCAATGGAAGAGGCACTGTTGGCGTCCAGGCAATGGATGGTGTTTTGACTGGTAACTCCAACTACTTTACCGTCTCCACCATCCACCTGGATTAACACTTGACCTGAAGAGATAAACAGCAACACTAAACAATTAAAAACTTTGAATCAGGGCCAACCTGTAAAATCTGGTTCTGAAACATAATACTCACCACGAGTAGGAAAGAAATCACCAGCTGCAAATTTATAGACTCTGTTGTCGCGGTCGACTCCCCAGACACCTGCAGATCCCACCGAGACATGCTTGAGAGGAACAGAGCCCAGTTTGGACCAACTTGAATCACTCAAGAAGAAGGCGTTGGAGTTTTTATCAGTCATCACAACCATTCCGTTGCCAGCATCAACCTGGGCTGCAGCAACATGCTCAGGAGCAGTAGTGCAGATCCAACCTGTAGAGAAGAATCACACAAAACAAATGTAATAAAAACCCATAGAACACTGTTTCATCTTACAATTATAAATTGAAATACATTTGTAAAGTGCCTGGCAACGACACTTATGAACTGGCTCTATGAATTTAAATATGAAGGGAACTCACCATGACATCTGGTAAAGTAATTCAGCAAAACCAAGAAAGTTGCGAGAGCTTTCATGTTGGCATCTGTAAGTTGTTGTGCAGCTCCAGATGTAACTCTGCTTCTCTGTCCTGAGATTGAGGGACTTATATATGCAAGGCATGGCGTGACAAAACTGGGTTGTAACTGGGGACAGGGGAGTTTAGTTTCTTTTCTTAGCAAGATTTGGTTGCACGTTATTATCTTCAACAACGGTGTTTCTGAATTCCGGTGATCAGGTACCACTGCCCTGTATATTTTACATATGTATATGTTCCAGAACATCTGATTCTTATGATTGCATGACCTCCTTTGCATACCATCAAGTACTGGCTCAATGACGTGACGCCCAATTTTTTGTCCAGCTCTACTTTTTAGTTAAAAAAGCTCATAAAAAGAAACCACAGGCATGTGGTACATGGGCCAGGTACTAGTAGGATGAGGGAGAAGAAATAAAATTAGTACAATGCGACTGTCTGATGACAAGTACTTGTCATCAGACAGTTGAACAACAAACTATTGCAGAACTACCAAGTCGGGCAAGCTCACAAAAACCTGGTTCTGAAACCTGCTTGAAAATAATCATTTTCCTTTGTTCACCTGGACATTAAAGTACCCAGGAGTACTGGCTGCCAAGCATAAACAATAGATCTCACTGTAACATATACTACAGCTATCTCTGTATCTCATGTTTTTTTTTTCTTCAGTTACTTGCAGTGAATTGAGTATCTTAACATTTCCCTAATGCAGTGTTTCTCAATTCCAGTCCTCATGGCCCCCTGCCCTACATGTTTTAGGTGTTTCCCTTATGCCACACACCTGGATTGAATATGTGGGTGATTAACAGGCTTCTGTAGCACTTCATGATCATGCAACAATTTGAATCAGCTGTTCTGGAATAGAGGTACATCTACAACTTGTAGAGCCTGAGGACTGGAATTGAGAAGCGCTGCCCTAACGGAAGAGTAAAACATACAGTCTAGTAAAACTACTAAAGTACATTTTTCCCCTCAAAAAGTTACTCAGGTAAATGTAACATTAACTAGTTTGCTACTACCTGTGTTTCTAGGTCAGTTCAAGATCATAATTGGCTGATTTCTATGAAAAAGTGCATGATGATTGGTGGCCAATCACAAAAACCGATCACCTCATACTTCACAACCTGCTTTTCCTTCACACTGCGCAGGCACGTGGCAGCAAATCCTAAGCAATGTTGTGTGGAAGTTTAAACACGAGACCAATGGGAAGTTTGCATCTTGCAACGGAAAAATATCTCGGGGGGTGAAACACGTCAAATTGCATCAACACAACAAGATTTACTGATTACTGTTACTGATAACCTATTTAGACATTTCTTCAGCAAGCAGAACTTATTTGGGGCTTAGTTACTATTAAAATGTTCTCAGATGGTACAGTGTATATGTTTGGGTATGTACCTCTGAAACACTTTTAAATATGATAAAGCAAAGTTATAGAGGTAACAATACATTTTAAGGGCTGAAAGTTTTTTTTCCCCTAACATTTTCAGTATAAAATCAACATCAACAATTTTATGTTAGTTATCGCCGTGGCAGCAGGGGTTGCATGTGGAAACCCTGTCTGTCTCAGCCGTTGTCTTGATAGTAGTCTGTTTTCTAAAGACAACGTGATAGAGGAGGAGAAAAGTTCAACCTTGACTGTGACCTGAGAAAGCTATAATGAGTTCTGAACTTCTGAGTCAGCTCAGTTTTTTTTTTTTTTTTTTGTGGTTCTCGGACTGCTGAGAGCTGGTAAACAGGATATTGCGTCCCACATGAGTTTTGGCTCACATCATGAAAGTACTGGAGCCTCACAGCTCTGCACACACCGCAGCACCGGCCATCAAAATGAAATGGAGGCCAGACGATCGGAGGGAGAGATGAGGGAAGGAAAAGAGTGAGAAAAAGATGTTTCTGCTGTCCAAAATATAACTGTGAGTTTGTTTGGAGGCTCTAGGCGGTTGGAGTTATCCTGCGTGACGGGCACATGTTTAGAAGTTACTGGGCCACAGAGAGATCAACACCAAGTCACTGCCGAAGAGATAAAACTCTTACATGGGGGAAGAAAACCTAGACACAGACGAATGGATCTTAGTTATTCGTAGCTTGTCTTTTTTTTATCTTCCTCTTGCTTTTCTCTGTCCTTCCGAATCTTTTCTCATCCTATGAAACAGAATCATGTTTAACTGGAGGACAGTTCTGAAAACTAAAATGACTGTGACCATGTATTTATGTCTGTTTAACTCTTTCATATTTTGTCCATCACCGAGAGCAAAAGTAACATGCTTAATTTTATGCCAACTGATTCAGTTTAATATCAGTGTAGTTTAATCTATTTTTGGAAATTTTTCTTTATTATAAGTAGCCATTGAAGCATCCTGTGTTAGCATTTATTACTATACCTTCTTACATTCATATTAAACTTTGGTTATGTGAAAACTTTACCTTTAATTTTATAATCATTTTACAAAATGATTATAAAATCATTTTATAAATGATTTTATATCATTATAACAGTGGTATACACTGTTATACCAGTATACACTGTAACAGTGTATATTGGTATACAGTATACACTGTATACCATACAGTGTATAACACTGTATAACCATACAGTGTATAACACTGTATAACCATACAGTGTAAAACACTGTAATGGTTATACAGTGTCCTGTAGCTCTGAGCTACTTCAATGTAACTTCAATGATTCTTCATTGAAGCTATGATTTTTTCTTCAATGATTTGAAGAAAAAATCATTCAATGATTCTTCAATGATTTTTTTTTTCTGAATTTTACACAGTACCTCTAAAGACCCCTTTAAAATGAAAAACACAACTGATTTTTTTTTTTTTTTTTTTTTTTTATTTATTAATATTTCTGCATTTTAAATTAATAAGAATGTGGTTGCCTGGGGAATAAAAATGATGAGTCATCGTCCCATTTCTCTGACCCGCTTCTCAAAATGGGAAAGACATGACAAACTCTCATTTCTGAGGCTTTTTACAGTGTTGAAGAAGCTCAGAAGTGATGCACCGACAATTATAAAACTTGCTCCACTGATAAAAAGTGAACTGGGTTGTGGGAATAAATGAACGAAAAAGAGAAGAAAACTGTCAAGGCAAGTTAGAAAATCCTGCTTCGAAGTTTAGACTTGAAATAAAAAGTTTTATCTTACCAGGGATGGTTCTTAACAATGTGTGTATAAAAATCCATATTACAATACAACTGAGGGGTGTTTTAACTCCAATGAGGAAAAAAGAAAAGGATATTTTTTTTCAGAAATGGCGATAAACATCTTGTCATTCCTCCCAATACAGCACATCAACAAAGAAAGGCAACTGAGATACTTCTAAATCTGAAGTATTTTTCATTGTCTTCATTTGTAACTTCTTCATACTCCGTGTGTGTGTGCGCGCGCGTTTGTTTGTAATACCTTTTGGGGACCATTTTCCTGACACTACGTTGTGGGGACCTTCAAGGGGAAACACTGTTTTTGGGTCTGGGGTTAGATTTAGGACTGAGGTGTGAATTGAGTTTTGGTTGGGGTTAAGTATGTGATGGTTATAGTTAGGGTTAGTATAAGGGTAAGGTTTAGGCTGTAGAAATGAATGGAAGTCAATGGAAAGTCCCCACAAAGATAGGCACACAAACATGTGTGTGTGTGTGTGTAATGTTTTTAGGATTGTGTAACATATGGTTTATTCAACTCTAAAAGACATTATTTTCAGTTTTATTCCCATATTACAAACACATAAAAACTGAAAAATGTTCATATTTGTAACTGTATTTGGGAATTTGAAGAGCAATGACTGCAAAGTCGTTTTTGTCAGGTGCTTAGAAGGGCAAATCTTTGCTACATGAGCAGACTCTGACAAACAGGCGGCTTGTTTTGCTTCTCAGTGCTACAAAATATGATCAAGGTAGGATTTTACTTTTATGTTGCTCTGCTTCAATAAAAATGAAGAATAAATTGTTAATATTTCTCCTTTGATCTCTGCAGACCTGTGTAAAATCTGTGCAACTATTAAGGGATTTTTATAAAAGAGAAACAAACGTAGACAAGCAGTTCAGAATGTCAGGTTGCTAACCCTTAACTAATCTCTCCAACTGAAACAGAAATATTATATTTTGTTGAAAGATCTTTTTTGAGCACAAGATACAGAGCTACCATCACAAATCCCATCAAAAATTCTTAATGAAAAAAAATTCCAGCAGTGATGGACCTTAACTAAGTGGGAACATCTGTGTGTGTGTGTGTGCGTGTGTGTGAATAAATCTGTACTCCAGGTCTATTTCTGAAAGAAGACATTGCTACATATCCCAACCTAATGACAGGAAGAACCATTTCAAATATTGTCAGTGAACTTGCTGTTGCTCTGTTCCCTCCTCTGTGATGGCAAGAATAAAGCAGAGATTTTAAAAGCAACTATCCATAGCTCTGTATGAGATCCCCACCAGATATGAACTGATCAGGCCGATTTCCTGGCCGATACTCAGATCCAGTTTTCTTTCTGGTTTTGCCTGCCAGATTAGGTTTTGACTGATTCAAAGAAAATTTTCTGATTAAGGTCTACATAACATAACACATAACGTATTTTTTTGAGAAAAACACAAAGAAACTATTTCTTCGTGTTTTTGTCGTACTTTATTCATGCACAATGACATTAGAAGGAATTCTAAAAACCTAAGCATGTTGGAATCCTACATAAAATCAACAAGTTGTAAGAGCATATCCATTTATCTAATTTAAATGAATTAAAAAGTCAAACAATTTTAAGTATATGCTGTTGATCGACAGTATTACAGACAGAAGATAGCAATGGTTTTTCATTATGACAGATTTAATGAATATGATTTTAGAATTTAAAAATACAAAATAAGACAAAACTGTAGTTTTTCCAAGACTCAGTCGTTTGTTGGAAAATTTAGACTCCGCTACAACGTGAAACATCATTAAGAACCTTTGCATGTTTCCTCAAACGAATGGGGAAAAAAATGCATACACATGTAGAGATTTTCGTCATCACCACATACTGTGTAACTACTGCATTTAGCACCAAATGTACTGGCTTGACACAGGAGCACCGTGACACTTACACCACACATAAACTGACAGAAAAAGAAAAGCCATCAGCAAAAGAAGATGATACAGGTAAAAATCTAGATATTTTTAAAAGTTTTGTTGTCTATCGGTTCTTTCTGTAGAGCTGCTGTTTGCTCAGTCACTCTAGTATTTGACTTAAAATTAGAACAGAGAGAGGAGAGCGAGACAAACGAGGAACAGGGAGCTAAAAAAAACTTCAATCAAACACCTCCACAGAGAGGTGCCAATCAAGTCATTTTCAGAAGGCGGTGGCACCGCCTCACCCATCAAGAGGGAATGAACAAGCACATTGCATGCTAAACATGGAACCCTCAGCTTCATTGTACGTACAGGAGCTTCTTATACCAAAGGCTCCATAGTGATCTACAAAGATGCTTTCGCATGGAAGGGACACATTACTTCTTGTATCTCTGACCAGACGAGTGCTTTTGTATGTGAAAGAATTTTTTAGTTTTTGCAAAATTTCTTAAGATCCAGAAATCAAAAAAAATAATAAACAGAAGACAGCCTGATTCTGAGACTCCCTGCTGTTCGTGTCACAGCTGTTCGCTGGCAGCGCCAAGTCGTCGTAACCGGCGAGGGGCAGCAGACCATGACGCCTCCGTGTCATAGCTTTGGATCAATGAAGAGGAGGCAGCACCAGGAGGAGGTCACGGAACCGGTCCGGTGACATTGGCTGATCCGCACAGAGCCGGCCAGATGGATGGCACCGCTTTACCCAGCCTGAGAGGTTAAGAAGGGGGTTCGTCTGATCTCAGCCAGAAGCCCCAAATCCCACTCATTCACAGCAGCTGCCAGCTATTTGCTGATGGAAATGGCCACTGGGTCCTGGCCTGGGCTAATCACCAGTTCATACAGCTAAAAATATAGCATCAGGTACATCTACCCCAATGCAAGTAAAGCGGAAGAAAAAAGATCTAGATATCACGATGAATTCAGTGACTCAAGTCTTAAGATAAAATAATAGGAAGTAACACGAGATGAGATAAAACTGGACTTCATGGGAACGTAATTGAAAAACAATTCAAGTTGCTACTAGAAACTTTCTATGGGAATTTTCTAAGAAGCCAACATTCAGTCGTAGTTTAAAGTAGGTGGAACTGTTAAGGTAGGCCAGGGTTTTAAACAGGTATGGTCTCAAAATTTTGTAAAGTTAGGCGTAATTTAATCAGATGTTGATGTTACGTATGGTTATAATAAACAAGAAGTAGAAGTCGCAAACTAGCATGAACCACTGAAAAATTGAGAGAGTCCTCCTCAAAGCTGGTGGAATGAGCTTACAAATGTTTTGCGCTTTGTGGCTCTGGTAAGGCACCGGCCCATCAGGGCACATTTTTTACGTTAGAACTTATTCAGCAAATGAGTTTCCATCTCACATCCATCCCTTTTCGAAAAGCCAAAAACCACTTCAGACGAGCCTAAAACGTTTATTTCAAATGTTGAGATTTCTATCAACCATATGTAATGAGATACTTTAAAATGTGAGGGATGAAAAATGTTTATGGGGACACGGTTACTGCAACAGCACTCAACTGCTGAATGTTGTTTATCCATAGCATTATTACCATTGTAATACTCTGTGTATTGTACTATTTTTGCAAAAATATGTATTTTTCTGATGTAAGTAAAAATGGTTAAATCAGGTTATACATTTTTAATTTGTATACACAGTTTTAAAAAAATATTGTGACTGAAAGACATGACATGAAAAACATGACCTTTTGTTAAAAATTACATTGTCACCATTTCCCATCATACTGTTCCGATGGTGCAACGTCTTTTGAATAAAACGCCAATGTGACGGGATTTTTCTCTGGCTACACACTGCAAGTCAGCTGGCTGAAAGAACACCACAATCGTGAACTAAATGTAGCCAGTGTTAATCCTGTACTTCTTAAAAGAATATATACATATTTTGGGTATCTTTGCAGCAGTCAGAACTGTTGGACACCAATTAATAACGTCTAACTCGCCTCCAGGTGATTGTTCGGTGAGACGTGGCTTGTCTGGAGGCTTCGGAGGCTTAACAGAGCACGCCGTGCACTTGGGCTGCTCCTTTTTCATATTTAATATGAGACTTGTTGGTAATTGCAGTCAGCAGGGAAGTTGAGTTAGTGCATGAAACAAGCTGTGAACAGTAATTGGCGCTTTAATTGGTTTTGTAAACATTTATTTCACACATCACTTCTTAAAAGCCAAATTCTACCACGTTGTTTGATGGATTCATTTCCCTCCATCTTTTTTCCTGACCTCCAATGCTTTTTAAGATAACTTTGACTTGAGATTTTTGTCAAACAGCTTCCAGTTGTGCTCTCAAGTATTAAGTGTGTGGCAGCCTGTTGTATTAATTTGGCCTGCGTACCTTTTTATGGATGGGTTTTGCAGCGTTTAATTGAACAATTTAAACCTAATCCAGTCTGATGCTGCTTCATGTTGTCTGTCAGCCTCTGGAACCAAGAAGAGGAAAATGGGAACTGGGTGATAACTGAGAAAAATATTTACTTACTCTATGTATTGACTACGGTTAATGGTCCAAACATTTAATAAGTGAAAAAACTGTTAGCTGAGGAAATTCTCAAAGCATAGAGCAGCTGAAATTATAATGCATGTGTGCATATTATTATAGAAAAATGTACTGATAGTCTTGTTTTTACATTTTCTTAGTCTCTTTCCAAAAAAGTAATCCATACAGTGAATAAGGATTAATATATGCACATCTCTGCACTCCGTATACCTACAAAAGTATGTTGTAAACCACAAAGATTTCTTTTTATATTTCTGTCGTTTATTGTCTTTTACAGCCACCTCTTTTGAAGCCCATCCTGTGTTCACCTCACATTACAGAACTGGAATAAACTTTTATTAGACCTTTTTAGTTCAAAAGGTTTTGAACTCTTCTTAACTCTCTATGAGAAAACACCTGAAACAAGACCAACCAATAGGAAACCATGCAGCCTATAGACATTGTAGGAGGTTGGAAGCTGATAACTCTCCCGTAAACCCAGTGAGACTCCAGTGGCGCCCCCAGGAGGGCAGTCTGTAGGCACCCCTACAAATGTTTATAGACCCACCAACCCGGATGAACTATGACAAAAGATTTAGGGCCGGACTGAGTTTTTTTTTTTTTTTTTTAAATATGAGAATAAAGTGATATTACCAGAATAAAGGTGCAATGCTAAGAAAAGAAAGCCATAAAACGCTGAGAAAAAAAGTTGTCTTAATGAGAAAAAAGCTTCGATTGTTTCAAGATCAACTGGATTCTTCCTTCTAAACAGACTCAGTCATTTCAACAAAGTCCTGCTACTCATAATAATTTGACCCTGATGTGTTAAGAGGACATATTTCCTTATTTGTAGAACTGATACCAAAGTACAACTTCACAAGACGTTCCACATTCCTCACTTTATTTTAATTTTGTGGAGGAATTTCCGTAACACTCATTGTCTAAAAACATTACCTTGTTTTTGTACTGATATAAGTTTATTCTGGTAATGTCATAACTAGAACAGGAATTCAAGGTAGAAGAGAAGGCGCTTCCACCAACTGGAAGTTATTTATTTAAATAAATGATTTATTAACTCTGACAGCCAGTAGGGAAATGATTTATGCCATTATGTCAGTAGATCTTAACAATCTCATGACATACTGAAAAAAAAAAACCCTACTTTTTATTTATCTATAACATGGTGAAAAAATATATACAGAAAAAAAGCCTTAATTAGCATTTAATTAATATTATACTGGAAGTATAATTTATCAGAGTAGGGTATTACTGAAAAACAAATTTTAATTTCAATTATTGGAATGTGTGGCATAGAGTTCATCAGGAAATTTAAATATTACATAAGAACAACAAAATTTTGATTTTTAACACATTAATAATTGTGGTCCAATGAAAAAAAAAAAAAAAGTATCTATGTTGAAAAATCTTCTACCTGAATTAATCTGAGTCCAGCTGCAGTCTCTCCCTGTGAGTTTCCCAAAAGTCTTCAGTTGATTTTGCTTCACAGTCGTTTTCTGACACTTTTTTCCTTCCATTAAACTGACTTTAATTTTTTTTTTCTTTTTCTTTTTTCTGTTGCTAAATCTGATTTGCTGAAATAAATGTATTGACTTACACATGTCTTAAGATGGATCTTAATGTCTAACAGGAGCGTCATTAATTTGCTTGGAGGTTCCAAACTTCCTAGATTTGCCTCTGCCAGCATCTGGAGTAAACGCACAGCTCCTTCCTGGCCGGAGTTGGAGGAGTTGGTCAGCACTCTGATCTCTGCAGCTTGACCGGCTGGATGAGCAAGCAGCCCAGCAGCCGCGGTTTGTCCACTGGATCGCAGCAAACTTGTGGAAACTGCAGTCGGGGAAGCCAAAGACACCACGGAGCATATCCGGTGTTTCTGTCACATCGGACTCAACTGTGACCGAAAGCATCTCTGAATGTTTGCCGGGTGTTTTGTTGGCGCTCGTGCCTCCGGGTTGTGCGTTCTCGCCGCGCGCAAAGCGAAACGTCCCTCAGATCTCCAAGGAAACGGAAAAAAAAAAAAAAAAAAAAAAAAAAAAAAAAACTCAACAAATAAACCTAAAAGGATGAGTCTTTATCCGTACCTGGTGTGTTCCCCAACCCAACCCCCACCACACCCCCCCTG
>CAEGAD010102395.1:0-25541 GCA_903067055.1 Poeciliopsis paucimaculata
GATGGATGGATGGATGGATGGATGGATGGATGGATGGATGGATGGATGGATGGATGATGGATGATGGATGGATGGATGATGGATGATGGATGGATGGATGGATGGATGACGGACGGATGGATGGATGATGGATGGATGGATGGATGGATGATGGATGGATGACGGACGGATGGATGGTTTTCTGATCCAATACTGATACTTTGTGTGTTTGGTAAATCTAAAAAAAATGTTCATGTTTTATATTATGAAATAACTCAAAGTGAAATTTCCAGTAAAATATTTAATTGAATAATTAAATGCCGAAGTTATTGCAAATGTTTGTCAACCTTATATTAATTAATAAGTATTTTAATTAGTATATCAACGTTTTATTTAACATTGTAAAAAATAAGAGCTATAAATAAAATGATATATTTCATCCATCTTTTGCCGTGGAGACTTTTTGCTCTACCTAATCCACGTCAGGCTCCTGAACGCATCATTTCTGTACAGAAACTGAATAAATCCAGATTCTCGTCTCAGGATTCGTAACTTTTTCTGCTCCTCTCCTTTTCCTTCCTGCTCTCCATTTAGATATCCTCTGTTTTGTTGCAAAACAAAGCCGCCACCAAAAGAAAAGGTCAAACACTCTTAATATTTGTTGGACCGCTTTTGGCTTCGATTACGACATGCCTTCTCTGTCATTGTTCCAATAAGCTTCTGCAATGTCAGAACATTTATTTCCATCCAGTGTTACTTTTTCACCACAGCGCTGATGACGGCAGCATCTGACCGCAGCACAAAGCCCATCCCAAAGCCTCTCCGACGGCTCAGGTCCAGACTCTGGTGGCTGATCCGTGTTCAATGAATCTTTCACAATTTGGGCCCGATGAATCCTGGCATTGGACTCCTGGACGATACCCGGGCCGTCAGGGCATAGTCCTGCTGACCTCGGTTTTGAGGATGAACTTTGACCTGACCGACTGCAGCAACACCAGATCACAGCCTGCTACAGGAGGCACTCGGCATGATGGGTATTCTCTCTTCTTACCTGATGCTCCCGTCACTCTGGATCTCTGGGTAAATCTGGACTCATCAGACCACATGATGTTCTCCCGTTGCTCCAGGGTCCGATGTTTATGCAAACTGATGTCCCAGATGAGGATATTTCAACAAGAGACACAAAGGTGAAGTTGGTGTTAAGATGTTAAGATGCTCTTTATAAATGAGCTGTAGAATAAGGAGATGCTGTGCTTGCTGACATTATACTGTGTTATTGGAGTCAAACACATAATCAACATGCCTGGTGGTGGAGCTGGACTTGGCCGGAGCTCAGTCAGAACCATTTCTTTGGTTTTTCTGTGAGAACCCATCAGTTCCTCCCAGGATTTCATATTTTTTCTATTTTTGTCTTTGTTTTTTGTAAGTTTTTCATTACTTTATGATCATGTGTTTTGGATGCATGGGAGTCATCTCTCTGAACATAGGATCTTTGCTCCAGCCTGCTGCAGTCTGCATACTTTCCTGCAATTTCCTTCATCACTGCTGGAGATAAAAAGAGCTTTCATTTCCAGCAGAGGAACTGAAAGCTCCTTTTATTTCCTCTGCTGGAAATGATATTTGACCTTTGTGTGCAGATGAGGCTTGGCTCTATTTTTGAATAGAGTCAAGCCTCATCTGTTTCCTGTTGATATTTTTTCTTATTCCAGATCTGGATTCCTCAGAGTTTCTCATAACAAGGCTACGTGCCTGTTTAAACAATACCTCAGTAAGTTGTTGTACATCTTTCCAAGTTCTATGGTTTTCTTGGAAGTTGGTTGCTGTTCTGGGCAAGTATGCATATTTATCTTTCTTGTCATAAAACATGATGCTTTAACCAAAGTATCATAATTATTCTACCACAAAAGTATCAGGCTTCTACCTCCAGGTTTACTGGGAACAGCTGAAGCCCCTGAAGTCTCCATGGTGACGGGGGAACGGAGGAGGCTGCAGTTCTTCACTGTTTACCCATAAAATACAGCATCAACTTCTAGATTCTCTACTTCTGCACTTCATCTTCTTACAAACCTGATGTCGTCTTTGCTCCTCCTCATCCATCTCTCTCGTTATGATCATTAACATAACTTCTGCATTAATCACATTCAGTCAGTTTATCACAGCAACATCATTCCTAAAAAGTATTCGCCTCCTACAGGGATCATATTTTCACTATAACATATCAAGGTATTTTTATGCCTTTCAACTAGAAAGTTCAAGTTGGGAAGAAAAATCCTAAAGGAGTTTTATGACTGTAGATTGTTTTGAGTTACAAGGAACAAATCCTTTTGAAAAGAAAAACTTCACAGATGGAAGTTTGAAGAATCAGTGATGAGCTGCAGGATTCATTTAGTTTGAAGATCAGCGATGATACCGAGTCCAACATGCAGCATTCAGACACTTTCACTTCACAGGATGGAGAAAACGCTTTCATCTGATTTTATTATGAAAACATTAGTTTATGTACACATGTTAAATTATTGACTATGATTAGTAGGGTGATGTAGACTGCGTTTCTATGGTTACCAGAAATGTTTTTAATTCAATAAACCAAAAAAATCTAAAGATTTTAAAATGTTTCAATTAATTTTGTTTAAATTTAAAGAAAACTGATGATTTAGAAAAGAAAAATCTCCAAACTGAGCAGCTTCACAACAAGCTAACCAGCAGCGCCACCACGTGGAGGAACTGAGGCACTGCAGGGCATTAACAGTGTTTTATTTATTTCCTGATTCCTGCAAGTTCAGAAAAGCATGTGAAGTGAAACTTGAACAGCAACATTTCTGGTGCATTAACATTTAGTTTATTGAATGTTTAGTTTTCTGTTAGTTTTAGAAACTTTTTGTCTTTAGTTTTAAATGTTAAGGTATAAAGTCCAGACAGTTTTAACTTGGTTTCCTTTAGTTGTGATTGTTTTATGTTCTCCCTCTAAATGATTTATTGAGATATAAACCATAAATCCATGTTGGATTTTAAAGGTCAGAGGTCAGAGTGAAAACAGAACCAAATCATAACTTGATGACGTAAATCCGGATAATCTGCATGACTCTGTTGTTCTCAGTTTCTGCTCTAAAACTGAAGGTGAACCGAACCGCTGGGATCCGACCGAGTCCGGACCGGGTTGAACCGAGACCCGTTCAGTTCCTCTGGTTCCGTCTGGATCCAGTCCAGCTGTTAGTGTCATCAGTCCCGTTTGAACAGAAAAACAGTTTCCAGAGAGAAGAACCGTTTCATCCGTTCAAGCAGCAACACGGAGCGTCAAACCCACCGCCTGCAGGTGAGCATGCAGAAACCTGCGGCTCCACCTGGACAGGGGGCGTGGCCCTGATGCCGCTTCACCACCTGGCTTGCTGCAACCGGCAGGTTGCCATGGCGACGGGGGCCTGACCTCTCAGTCCCGGTTCAGAGGCTTCAGGAGGAACCTGATTTTAAAGCTCCCAGTAAGGAAACATACTGGTTACTGGTCTGAACTCAGCTCAGACTGAGAAGAATCCATGATCTCTGCTGGTTCATCTGGATCGAAACCAAAACAAACTCCAGTTATGAACAACGGCTTCACTTTGGAACCATCCAGAACATCTATCTATCTATCTATCTATCTATCTATCTATCTATCTATCTATCTATCTATCTATCTATCTATCTATCTATCTGTCTATCTATCTATCTATCTATCTATCTATCTATCTATCTATCTATCTGTCTGTCTGTCTAACTGAGATAAAATCACTTTAATCCAACCAACAACATTCCTCTGGTGGAACCACAGAGCTCCACCCAGCAGCAGATCTTCAGGTCTCATCATGTTATTTCTTTATGCTCTCCAGACCCCAGAGACCTGCAGGATGGCAGATCTGGAACTGTAATTCTACACCTTAAATCATTTGCTTCTCCACCTGCTTTTAGCTGGTTTCCCTCCTGATAGTCCAGTGGACTCAGTTCAACCAGAACTCCATCATCTGATGTGGTTCTGACCCAACCAACCTGTTCCCCTCCTGGCCTCTGGGGGCGCTGCACCAACAACCACTGAAGGAAACGACACAAAAACCTCTGAAGACACTGAGAGCAACTTCCTGCTTCACCAGATGGAAACAAGATGGAGGCGTCAGATTTTAGTGTTGGCTAAAATCTGACGCCTACACTAAAATCGTGTTAGCGCTAGGCTAGCACGTTTTGGTTGTATTTACCCAGAATGCCCTTCTCAGAGGGTGAAGATCTGATGAGTTTCCAGAACCTGGATTTATTATTTTATCAATTTTTAACAACTGGACTTGGTTCTTCATCATGTTTTAGTCAGATTATATAGGGTGACCATATTGTCATTTGGGAAAACCAGGACACCTTGGAGCGGGGGGTGCCAGTGCCAGTTCTCTGTTTCCATGAATGGAGATGTCTGTGGTATGGACTGACTTAACATAGGCCTACGTAATCCTACAATAACATAGTTACAGTTGGTTTATTAAAAATGCTTTTCAGTAAAAGTCAACAGCANAGCTCAGGGATTACGTCACACGCAGCGCCGTGCGCAAGGTCCTAGTGCCCGTAAATTTAATGGTCCAATGAAGGCAAGTTAAAAAAACAGGACATTTCCTCACTTTCTAAAAAAAAACCCGGGACGCCCGGGACAGGACGTGAAATACGGACGTTTGGTCACCCTAGATTATAGGAACCACAGCTGAAGCTTCAAAGCTGCTTGTGGCTCCAGGTTCAAATCACTGCAAAAACTGGACTGAGAAACTAAAGTCCAGTTAGAAACCGACTGAAGCCACTTCAGGTTCTGACCCGACTGGCTCTCCTTCGGCTCTGCTCAGAACGTAGCTGCTGACTTCACAGCCTGAGGCTTCAGGTTCTGAAGACAATCCGAATTTACAGGAAGACGAGAAAACTGAGTGGCAGGAAAACATTTCCTTATATGGTAAAACCATGGAGACACAGGAAGAGGAAGAAGAAGAAGAAGAAGAAGAAGAGCAACAAGCTGCAGGTAGAACCAGAGAAACTGAACATTTGGGTTCTTACGCCAAACATGGAGCCGTCCTGGTTCTGATGGTTCTGGTGGTTCTGATGGTTCTGGTGGTTCTGATGTGGAACTGACAGACAGCTTCTCTGATCTCCTGATTCCTGGTTGAATTTCTCTTCTCTGAACTCAGATCTTGTTTGTTTGCAGGACAATCTGTCTGGAATAACAACAATAATAATAATAATAATAATAATAATGAATTTTTCATTGTGATTTGACAGCAGGAACTGATTCCAGTCCTGCATTCATCTGACCTTTGACCTGCTGCAGATCTGGCTCCATGGCAACAATGAGCCAGAGTAATTACATAAACTGCTGCAGAGTTTAACAGCCTGTTTGTTTCTCACGTTGCCTCTCTGCTGGGTGAAGTCACTTTGTGTCAAACAGAAAAATCTCCTGGAAGGACGACATCCTTCCAGAACCTCTGCAGCTGGAGCCACAGAGGGGAAGGTTTCCAGGAGCCAACAGAAAATAGAACATCTTCATGACGTTGGAAGAAAACGATTAAACATTTTTAAAAATAAAAATCTGAAAAGTGTGGCATACATTTTTATTCTGTAGAGCAGCGATGTCCAAAGAGGGTCCTGGAGGATCCGGCATCCTGCATGTTTTATTCTCTCCCTGGTTTTAGTAACAACCTTCTCAGCAGGTCAATGCTCTTCTCAGGACCCTAATGATCCGTCATTGGATCCAGGTGTGTTAAACCTGCAGGATTCTGAACCTCCAGGACGACTTTGGGCTCCACTGATCTAGAACATCCTCTGGCCGGGACCAGCTGCAGTTTTTCGTGTTTCTACCAGTTTTGTTCACAGGCTGAACTTTTCCTTGTTCTTTATCAGGGAACAAGAAAAGGGAAAATCAACAAAAGTTAGATTTTCATTGGATTTAAGCCTAGGCTTTGACTAGGCCATTCTAACACATGACTATGAAACCATTGCATGTCTTGTTCTTGTCCTCCGTGTCTTGGCCATTCCTACAGCTAGCTTCTCTTCTCTCTGCTAAGAGCTGAGGTGAGTCATATGAACAGCATCTGTTAATTAAATCTATTAAATGAGCTTTTATGATGTTGATGAAGAGAAATTAAATCCTTTGTGCGACTGATGGTGAAGCATCTTAAGAGTGTTGCAGTTAAAATGCTGACAGCAGCTGCAGTCAAACACTCCAAACAGAGGAAAAACAATCTGCTGAAGCAGAAGGAGGGATAGCACAGACAGCACACCTGATTAACTTTATGCTCACAAACACACCTTGGTGGTCTGGCTGTCGACTCCCTGCTGTGTTATAAATTTCTTCTTCCTTTAGACTCAACGTTTCAGACGTCCGTGGTGCAGGAGGAGAAATCCATCATCTTCTTCTTCTGTTTATTTCCACAGCCTTCCCATGGTTACCATCAGAGAACGGCAGCGCTAACGATGATCTTATTTCTGCTAACATGCTACATCGACATGGTGTTTAGCAGGAGCTAATGCTGAAGTCCCAAAGCCAGATGCAAACCTGATAGGAGCATGAATATAACCTTCTAAATACAATCAATAACCAAAACTAAAACGCAGACGTTAAACTTTATTTAACCGAAAGTTTATAAAATTAGAATTTCAGAATTTATATGAAAAATTAAGGGACGATAAGTGCACTAAACATTTTCAATGTTACCAAAAGCGCTAAGCACAAAATTAGCTCCACTATTAGCGCATTAGCAGAAGTATCATGATTCAGTGGATCCAGTGGTGATTACAGACACCAATAAAATACATAAATCTGTAAAAACATAATATGTCCTAAAAAACACTTCTAACTACCGAATAGTTCAAATACCAAATAAACTGTAACATGCAGCAGTACAGTGGACATCATTGTTTCTGTTTTAGGGGGTTCAGCTGCTTTTAGTTGCCAGCCAATAGCGTGCCAGGTAGCATCGCCACCATTAATCACTCACACATCCAAGATGGCGACATTCAGAGATGAGACATCATAGTTTTACATTTTCAACAGTGAAATAATAACCTGCATTGTCTGCATACAGTTTGACTCTCATTCCTCTTCATTGCCTCGCTGCTTTTAACGAACCCTGAAACAAAAACATTGAAACTAAATAAACCATCAAAAATAACTTCCTGGTGTTTCCCTGAACTGCAGCTCAGATTTTCTGCTTGACAGGAAGTGAAACGAGATCATAAATCTGTTTGCTCATCAAAGTAAGAAGTGACAGCTGAGTGACAATCCGTTTATGAGGCCGAGTTATGAAACATGAAGTTCTGAGGAATGCAGGAGCAACACCCTGAAGAGGAGGAGGAGGGAAGCTGTCTTCATCCAACTGACAACTGACATGCAACGGACCGTTGGGTTTGTTTTTGATTTGCAGGTTTTACCTTAGAGCTGATCTAAAAAGTCAAATTCCTGTGTTTGCTCAGACAGTAAACCTGATTCCTCTGACATTTCAGGATTTATTGTTTCTGAAAAAGATGGAGATTCAAGTTACACTGAAAGTCACAAAAACAAAGATTAGAGTTACTCTGTAACTAAACTTATATTCTGTTCACTTTGGATTCAATCAGCTGATGAGTTTAACTCCAAGCAGCTGGGATCACATTCCCTCCAGAAACAGCTCCAGAGTTAGCTGGAAGCATACAGAGACGTCTCCATTATTTCAGTCCTGATGTTCAGCTTTTACTGTGAAAGGAACTACATGACCACTTCCCTCCAACGTCCGGGAATGTCCAAACGTTTTGCACCAAGGGCCAAAATCCCAAAGTTGGAAGTATTCAGGGGCCAAAATTGTCTTTTTCCCCCAAAATAAAATGTAAAAATATCTTCTTCTTTTTTCTTTATTGTACCTGTACAAAAATAAATAAAACATAATCTTTAATTAATGAAGGATTTAATAAATCCTGAAAAAAAAAATCATAAAAGAGAATAAATAATTATGCTTTTATCTCTGACATTCAGTCAGTAAACTGGAGTTAGAAGTGGCTGGTTTCTGCAGCTTATTGTTGCTTCATGTTTGGTTTGTCTGCAGAGCTGAGTGAAACGTTGCCATGACGACACACCTGAGGAAAGGTGGTTCCTCCCTGCCGCCCGCAGGCTCCCGTCTGGTCACAGCTGCACCGCTGCGTCTGTTCAGACATGTTCAGAATGTAAAACTCCTGCATACAAATGAGAAATCATAAAACAGGAGCGAGCGCTGACTCCATTTCCTTCTGATTTCATGGTTTTTATTTCAGTTTAATCTGCGTCCGAATCTGGCTCAGTTCAGGTTTCAATTGGTTTCCTCTCATCTCCAGCTAAAGCTTCATAAAATAAACTTTAGATGACCACATATGAAATAAAAATGTTAATTATTGGTGGGATTTGATTAAAACTTATCAATGTTTTGTTAAGAAAATATTAAGAGCAAAAAAGAAATATCTAAATATTTTTTTGTTTTAAGTTCAGTTAACTTTAGAGAACATCTTAACTTGTCTGGAGTTTGGGTTGCATATGATGTTTTCATCTGATAATTTTTAATAACTGCATAAGTATTTTCTGGTGCTGTTAATCTGCCAACTTCTTATCTCAATGTTCTTGTTTTTATAATTAACTTTGTGAAAATCTACAGGCTCCGTCTTGCCTGCCTGTTCACCTGATTTCCTCCAGGTTATTCAGTTTGAAACCAATCAGAGATTTTCGTAAAGCAAATTAAATTCATGGTGAATTTTCTGCTTCAGAAATTTGGATCCAAGAAGCGGCAAAATAAATCACTAAAGAGTAGAAAGTTTGAGAGAAACATGATCTGAACACAGTTTGGGTTTAATAAGCTGCTGTCAGGAACCAGGATAAAACCGATCAGTTTCACAGAAACCGGTTCTGCTGGATCCAAGCTGGCACTGCACCGCAACAACAAACACCTTCACACTTTTAAACATTCCCATTTAATTCGTCTCTTTCTGCAGCTCAGACCAACAACCTCTGCTAAAGAGTCTATGGAGGAAACCAAACAATAACTAAGCTAAGCTATTGTTTAGCTTGTATGGAGACTAAACATGGTTTCCATAGAAACTATAGTTTTGGCACAGAGGCCTTCCATACTCACAGACCTGGAGCTCAACAAACAGAAAGAAACCAGATATTTTTAACCTGATACTCATTTTATACTTGACAAATGATTTTGTCAAGCCAAAATATGAACTATGACTCCTATGATGCGTGTGTGCATGCATGTGGGCATGCGTGTGTGTGTTCTTGTTTATACTGCATAAGGAGGACTATTTTCACCATATTCACCAACAAAGGGAGGACACTTGTGGAAAGGGGGACCTTTCTCCTGGTTGTCACTTTTTTGCAGCGTGGTGTGAGTCAAGTTCTGGTTCTGGTTAGCCAAAATATCTGGGTCAGGCATAAATGCAGTTGCTAAAATGAATGAAACTCAATACAAAGTCCTCTGTTTGTATACAAGTACAAAGACAATTATGTAAGATGGAAAAACCTTGCTGAAATAAAAAAAATATGAATAAAAACTAGCTCATAAAGCAAAACTTTCTATTTAAGTTGCTCAGCAACTTAAACAGAAAAACTAAGTTAAAATTCGTTTTAAGAAGCTGAAGCTTAAGCAAACAGGAACCATGTTGGCTTCAGGCTGACTGATGTTTTGAGGAAAGAACTGGTGGGTTTATTACAGTTTTACAGATCTCATGTTTTACACGCAGAACATGAGATCCAGAAGCAACAGGTCAGAATCCACTTTAAATCTCTGAAAGTTCATAAATCATCTGCACTGAAGAGCCGACTCTGAAGCACAATATCCAAATGTTTCTGCAGAAACCCTCGACTTGGAGCCAGGTGAACTTTTTATTTTGTGTTTTGGCTTCTTGGTCAACAAGGAAACAACAAATAAAATCTGAATTTTTTAGACTAATATTAGCCAAACTGAAAAGTTCTTCCTGTGTGATGTCACAGATGTGATTTATACCGTCAACAAGCTGCTGATGTTTAAACATTCCTCTTTTTCATAATGATAAGGATTTTATGGGGATTTTAATTTAAAGGAAAAAAATTTACCAGATTGGAGAGTCCAGCTGAAGTCTGCTTTCATCCAAACCCAACAAATCCAGATGTGAATGCCAAGCGGACCAGAGACCTCTCCAAAAGCAGGAAGTGGACTACAGCGCAGGGCATTCTGGGTAAATACAACCTAAGCTAACATGCTAGCCTAGCACTAGCAGGAGATATAGCTTGTGGTCTTTAGCCAAAAACTAAATAGAAATCCTTCAACCACTAAAATCTGACGCCTCCATTTGGATTTAGGTCTGGACCAGTAGAACCAGAAATATAAGATGGTGTAGTTCTACTGGACCAGAGCTACACCATCTGCTCCATCCAGAGGTAAACAGCTTATATCAATGTTTCTCCCACTCTGGAAACAATCCCTTTAAATGTTAACCTAAGCAGCTGTTTTCAATTTACTGACATGCGGAACTATTTAATGTTTTATCTCTAAATTTGATTAAAAACCTCAAAGGAAGCAGAAAACTTTGGGTATCCTCCTGAACGTTCAGGGACTCAGCGGCTCAGGTAAACTGCAGCGTTCCGTGTCCAAACCGTGTTCCCAGCAGTTTTCCCTGCAGGCTGGGAGCAGCACTTCAGTTGATGGGAACATATTCAGTTACATCCAAACCGCTGAAAAACATTTATGAAGAAATCATTAAAAGAGCAGGAGAGCAACGGCTCGTTTGACTTGTGTGGGAACGAGTTCTGACAGAAACCTCTGACTGCTGCCAAACTTCATTAAATCTGACAGTTTTTAACATTTTAGGCCTGAAAGTGGAGGAGCTGCGGATCATTACCTGATTATTAGATCATTAACAGATCCATGTCCATTAAAGCACCCCTGAGCAGTGATATCTTCTACAGGCTGTTTGGATGATCCAACTAATTACTGACGATTACATTTATCCTGAAGGAAGAACATCTTAAATCATTGCTTGGAAAGGATTCAGATAGAAAAAACAATCTATCATTCAGCTTCATGAAAGAGTGATCCAGCAGCTTCTACAGCCCACATCATCACCCCTCCACCACCATGCTGGACAGCAGAATGATTCATGACTCCAGATGGTGCGGAGGTGACCTTATAACCTTCCAGTTTGTTGCCGTTTCTCTCACGTCGACTGGAACGGGTCACAGAAAGCCAGAGTGACGCCACCAACCAGGAAGGCGTTCTGGATGTGGCTGATGTTTTATGGATTATTCTGGATTAGAGGATTTAAGATGAACTCTGTGTTTTCTCTGCGTGGATCAGCGGCTCGACTGAAGCCGAGTTAAAGTGGATCACAGTTTAAACTAACATAAAGCTTTAAATCTCACTGGAAGCAGCCTGCAGCGACTGATAGCAAAGAGATGATAAAGCTAAATCGTTAAAGTTGGGACACTAATTAGCAATAAATGGTTCATATTTTCACCAGGTTATTCATTCATTCATTCATAAATGTCAGTTTCAAACAAAAATATTTAGTTAAAGATTGCCAAAATATTTAGCTCTGAGGTATTTAATATTTGCTCAGCAAACTACATATTTAGCTCCAAATTATTAGTTTGATGCTAAGAATTTAGTTCAGAGCTAAATATTTTGGCTTGCTAACTAAATATTTAGCTTTAAGCTAATTATTTAACTGTTGCAGCTCTTCTAACCGCCGTCCAGCAGCCGATCTCTTCTCTCTGACTCCGATTAGCTGAAACGGCGCCGAGGAGAGGGGTGGGCCAAGGAGGACTGAAGCATTTCATTGGATAAGCCCAAAGACTGTCATTAAAATCAACCGATGGGCCATCATGGTTATTATTATTTTTTGTTAATTAATAATTTAAGCATGAGCTGTCCCACCTGTACGTGTTGGTCTAGACCAGGGGAGCCCAAAGTGGGTCCTGGAGGGTTGGCATCCTGGACGTTTGAGTTCTCTCCCTGGCGGTACCAACAACCTTTTCAGAATGTCAATGTTCTTCTGAGGCCTCTAACGAGCCATCATTTGTTCCAGGTGCGTTAAACCAGGGAGAGAACTAAAACATGCAGGATGCCGGGCCTCCAGGACCCAGTTTGAGCTCCGCTGGTGTAGACGGTCAGTCCTCTCCTGGACAGAAGGACAAACTGAACAGTTTTATTTTCTGCTCATACTGAGTTGCTCAGATTTACTTCATATGTTCACCTGCATTTTGCCAGTATTTATTTCCCCCCGGGTCAAAACACGACAATGAAAACTAAACCCCCATTTTCTTCTCCTATGATAGACTAAATAACAAAACTTTTTGTTGTTAATGTTTGACTGTAACTTTTCAAACGTCGCTTTATGAAGTTGTAGATAAAAGCAGCAGAACTGACAGATCAGAACATCATCAGAGATGTTTTAAAGCTGCACCTGTTCCACCTGGACCGACACCAAACCAGAAACTGAGCCACTCCGTGGAGCAGAATAATCTCTCACAGTCTCTGGTCCTTTGTTTCTACCTGACAGGAGAACATCCAGCTGCTCCTCTGGTGTTTACAGAGGATTAATGCTGACAGAAGTGGCCCAACCAGAGGGTTATCTTTAAATCACTCAGGCGCACAGGTCACTCCTTTCTTTCGAGCTGCACCTCGTCATTCCTGGAGTGGTTTGAGGTTAATGTTTTCCGTGTCTGAACTGGTTTTTGCCTTTCATGTGAAATGAAAGTTGGCATGTTCTGATTCTGGTAATTGTTGGCTCCTGCATGTCTCTGACACACCTAAGGACAGGTGTCTCCTCCCTGTTAGATTCCAGCTCTCCATCCTCCTCCTCCTCCAGAAGGCATCTAGAATATAAAACCCTGCTGCTCCCTCTGGTCTCCACTCTCTCCTCTGCAGCTGACGCTCCAGCACCTCCTGAACATCCATCACCATGAATAGCTTTTCCTCCAAATCCCTGGGTGGTTTCATGTCCGGCGGCGGGTACGGTGGCCTCAGGATGTCCTCCGGCTCCTCTGCCACGTCCATGTACAGCGGCGGCCGCGGCGGAGCCGGCGGTGGCGGAGCCGGCGGTGGCGGAGCCACCAGCTACGGCTTTAGCTTCAGTGGAGGCGCCGGTGGTGGAGCGGGTGGTGGTGATAGCATGAACATCTCTGCCAACGAGAAGGCCACCATGCAGAACCTGAACGACCGCCTGGCCTCCTACCTGGAGAAGGTCCGCAGCCTGGAGGCGGCCAACGCCGAGCTGGAGAAGAAGATCAGGGAGTTCCTGGACAAGAAGACCTCGCCGTCCGCCAAAGACTACAGCGCCTACTATGTCACCATCGCAGATCTGCAGGGAAAGGTAGGATGAGTGATGCTGCAACTAACCACTTGACTCCAGGTGAAGAAGGTGAAAATAAAGATCTTCATCTGATTTTGGGTTAAAACCTTGTGTAACTGGACCTTCTTGTCCTTCAGATCCAGAGAGCCACTGTAGACAACGGTGGGATCTACCTCGCCATCGATAACGCCAAGCTGGCCTCTGATGACTTCAGGATGAAGTAAGTCCACCGAGTTCAGGCTGAAACTGCTCTAACCAGACCTCCAGCATCACATCTGTTCCTGCTTGATTTCTCTACAAATTGGTCCAGAAACTCTCTGTCTTAACATCCCCTCCAGGTATGAGAACGAGATGAACATGCGTCAGTCGGTGGAGGCCGACATCGCTGGGCTCAAGAGGCTCCTGGACGAGCTGACGCTGGCCAGGTCCGACCTGGAGATGCAGATCGAAGGCCTAAGGGAGGAGCTGATCTTCCTGAAGAAGAATCACGAGGAGGTGAGGGGGCTTTGATGGAGCGAGTCTGAGAGTCTCTGGACAGCTTCATGCAGCTGTAAATGGTGTCTGCAGGAGCTGCTGGCCGCCAGAACGCAGATGAGCGGCCAGGTGAACGTGGAGGTGGATGCAGCTCCAGGACAAGACCTGAACAAGATCATGGAGGAAATGAGGGAGCACTACGAGTCCGTCGCCGCCAAGAACCGCAAAGACCTGGAGGCCTGGTTCCAGAACAAGGTGAGGAGTGTCTCAACATGCATTCCTCTTCTTCTGAGATGCTCTGACTCTGCAAGTAGCACCACCATGAGGCTAATTCTACATTGCTCTTGCTGATTTTCCTCCATACAGACAGAAGGGCTGAACAAAGTAGTCACTGCCAACACAGAAACGATGCAGGTTTCCAGGTCAGAGCTCACAGAGCTCAAACGGACGCTGCAGGCCCTGGAGATCGAGCTGCAGTCACAACTCAGCATGGTGGGTGCAGCAACTGGCATGTATGATCAAACCAAGACAAACGTCAATTCAACCGTCTCCCTCCTGTCCCCAACAGAAAGCCGGGCTGGAAGGCACGCTGGCGGAAACTCAGAACCGCTACGCCATGCGACTGGCGGGCTTCCAGAACCAGGTGATGTCTCTGGAGGAGCAGCTGGTTCAGCTGAGGGCCGACCTGGAGCGGCAGAGACAGGAGTACCAGATGCTGCTGGACATGAAGACCCGCCTGGAGATGGAGATCGCAGAATACCGCCGCCTGCTGGACGGAGAGGGAGGCAGCAGGTGAGACATGTTCACCTGGAGGACAATCCTCCAATAACTGTCAGGAAATATCAGTAATATCTGATCAGACGGTTCTGAAAACCAGTTAAATGCAGATTCCTTCCAGAAGATTCTGGAGAATCAGGAGGAAACAAAATAAACTCACATTTACTTCATAAACGACCTAAAGAACACAGAGAGACACCAGCATGTCATCTGCATAAATGAACTGAACTGGAATCACAATTAGAACCAGTATTTTCTCCTAGAACACAGCCTGAACTCACTTCCTAGATTAAACCATGCATTTCTACATTGTTTTGGATATTGTCTCAAATTTTTTAGTAACAATTTTTAATAAAGTTATATCTTTTGTTGATTTATTTGCTTCTGGGAGAAATTTTGGTTTTGTTTTTAAGTAAAAAATTTACATTTCTCACATGAAATGTGAGTCAAATAAGAATCCTTGTATTGAAGTAGAAAAATGTATTTAAAAAATTTTGAATTTCTTTAAAAAAATTATATAAAAATAGTCCTGCAAACCCAGTCAAGATTCTTCAATAATGCATTTTTATTTTAAATGTTAATTTTTTTCTCAAAATTTTTTTTGGGGGGGGTCATAGTTATGTAAAAATTGTTTTTAAACCTTGTCAAAAATGCTTATTTATATTAAGATGTTTTTTTGTTTGGAATTTTATAATTAGAAATTTCAAATGAAATATAAATTTCTCAACATTTTGTTTTGAATCTTTTGGATAAATATTTGAAAAAACTAATTTATCTAAAATGAATTACATATATTTCTCTGTGCTTAATGTTTCATTTGCAGCATCTCGTCCTCCAAGGCCTCCTCCACCTCGGCCTCCACCTCCGGCTCCTCCTCCACCACCACCACCACCAGGTATGTGGTTGTAGAGGAGGTGATGGTGGACGGAAAGGTGGTGAGCACCTCCACCCAGGATGCCAAGTGAGCCGGAGACAGCGCCCCCAGCGGCGGAAATGGAAACAACAACTAAAATCTGCTGAGGCGCTTTAACAATAAAATCAATTTTAAAAAATCCAGCTCGTTGTGTCTGTAATTCCTCTAATCACCACCAGGAGAAGAATCAGGATCACTTTGATTGTAAGAAAAATAAAATTTTATTAATGATCAAATATTTTTTGAAAGGAGTTTCCTTAATAAGAAAATGGTAAATAATTTTCCATTTTTCCCTTTCAGATTGATTATGTTTAACTTTAATTAAGATAAAATTATAGATCCATAAATTATGGAATAACTGTGTTTGTATGAAATGATGGCAGATTTAAGATCTTATTACAAGAAAAATATATGAATATGAATAATATGAAGACTCATATTATTCTAAAAGTTTCTTCAGGCCAAACCTGCCTGTAGTTCACAACAAATCCATAAAACATAATTTAGAAAAAAAATAACCAAATCAAACAATTATTGTTTGTTTCTGGGTCAGTCTGAATATTTTATAAAATGAATCATGGTTTAAAATTAACTAAAATAAAACTATAAAAAATCAGGTTTTATCTTTTTTACTCTTTTTACGGTCAACAATTTAAATCATTACCAGCCTCCAAAGGGAGACCAACAGGTTTAATATAAAACAGATTAATGTCTAAAGATGTTTGGTAAGAATTTTACCAGGATTCAACCAAATATTCTAGAAATATCAGATTAAAAACAACAATATTCTGAAATTAAGAATCAATAGATTCCTGCAAACATCCATGAAGATCAACAAGATCAAAAATCCTGATGTCAAAATATCACCAAAGATAATGTGGAATTTTAAATAAACAGCAAAACAAGCACTAATATCCAAAGTACTTGGTGTCAGCGTCAGATTTTACAGATTAAAGTGAAACCAGAGAAATCTGTCAGTTTTCTGCAGCTCAGGTTTTAGTTTATCGTCCATTTTGTTCTCTTTAGCGTTTATTCACAGTGAGGAGTGAATTTGTGAAGTTTCCAACTGGAATGCTTGATGAGGAGAACCTCTGTGTCAGGCCGCCCGGCGACGCCGACCCGGCCCGGTTCTGTCTGCCAGTCTGCGGTTTGTTCTCCAAACAGGAGAAGTCCTGAAGCGACCATCCTGTCGGTTCGGCGCTCAGGCTGAGGAATCCTCCATCTCTGACATGTTTGCTTTAACGAAGGCCGCACCCAGCAGCTCGTAAAACGGGACCGGCTTCAGTCGGATCTGAAGCCGGTCCATGAAGCAGAGCAATCCTGACTCCACCTGGTGAAAACTTGAAGTTCAGCTTTAATTCAGCTGAAAATGAAAACTTCACCTGCAGGAAACCAGCAGCAAGATCCTCCAGTGTAAGAA
Source organism: Poeciliopsis paucimaculata (assembly GCA_903067055.1). NCBI lineage: Eukaryota > Metazoa > Chordata > Actinopteri > Cyprinodontiformes > Poeciliidae > Poeciliopsis > Poeciliopsis paucimaculata. The sequence continues at coordinate 16,887 of CAEGAD010102395.1, forward strand.
CATCCAAACTTCAGATGGGCTTTTTTCATCGTCTCTCAGTCAAACATCGTTTATTAGGGACGATTCATCTAGAAATCATTTTCTATAAGATTTAATTTGATCTAAAATGAGTCTGTTTGACTCCCAGGTGTCAGGAGGAAAAGATCCAAGATCCATTTTGATCTACCAGGTAAGTTGGTAGATCAACTCTGGTGTGTCAAATGAAAGTGATGTTGATTTAATTGATCGTTGCCACTGGAGACATGCAGCCTTCACCAGCCAGCTGTCAAACATCCAAACAGGAACCGGACCAGAACCTCCAGAGCTGAGTGAACCTGGGCTGCTGGACTCGTGGACTGGGTCAGAACTCTGAAGAACTGCTTCACACAAAGACAATAAATTACTGAATGTTTCCTTGCACCAGTGGAGGAAGTGAACTGGTCCATCGGTCAGTCCTGAGGGGCTGAAACCTGCAGACGTCTCTCAAAGCCAAAACTTCCTCCAGCTGCACAGAAACAAAACTGAACTTATTACTTTTGCTCCTCAACAGGAGAGATGTAAACTCCAGGCCCTGAGGCCAAATCTGATCCACCATAACCTTTTACCCGTCTAGAAAATAATGTTTAGGCCCAAAATCTGTGTGTTGTGATGACCTCTGACCTGATCCTTCAGAGCCACATAAAGATGAAGTCGTCATTCTGTCACCTGAAGAACATTTCCAGGCTTAAAGGACTAAATGAAACTCGTGGATTTATCATTAGTGGCACTGATCAAATCCGTCAGACAGTTGATCCAGAACCCTGCTGCTCACAGCCCAGTTCTACGGTACCGCCACCAACTCCAACCGACCCGCCCAGTGACTGTCGCTGGTTCATCACACTTTTGCTCTAAAGCAGATGTTGCTGCACCACAGATTCTGACAGACCCGGTTCTGAGCCGCGGTCCAGGAATGTTTAATGGCTTGAAGACATTTGGCTGGAGGAAAATGTCCTAACCTCTACAGGTGGGAGAAATGCTATAGCTACTGGAAGGAGCTGGGAACCAGTTTAATGAGGTCAGCAGGGGTGTGGTAGGATCCTTTGTTCAACCAGTTTGAGTTTTCACTGCCTGCAGGCAACAGAGCAACACAAAGAGGCCAATGGGGTGTAATTCAAGGCTGAGTGAATCCCTCAGAGGATCTGCAGACGATGCTGATCTGATCTGTCTGTCGAGGTTAGCATCAGGCAACATCCAAACTTCAGATGGGCTTTTTTCATCGTGGTGGCAGCATCTGTTCCAAAACCAGGACTGACCTCATATCGCTGCCAAAGCCAATAAGAAACATCCACCTGGCTACCCTGGCCTCAACCAACAGGACACACCGTTCCATGAACTGGCCTCCTGCTGTGCTTAACATAGAGGAAGAGCACGTTCACCTCCAAATTGTACATAGGCTCGGCTGTGCTGGTTGTTGGGAGACTGAAAAACGTTTTCAGTTGTTCAGGCTCTAAAATACTAAAAATATCAGACTGTCTCCTCCCATCAAAAGGACAGCAGCACCTCAGAGTTAAAGTCTTGCTTTATAGCAGTCGTTGTTGAAAACTCCTCAGGCTGAAGAGTTCAGAACCAACCAGACACAAATCCTGATTCTGGATTTTTACGTGCCAGATTCACATAAGAATCAAAGCTCTGTGTTGGGTTAAAGTGACAGAGCCTCGTTCAGCAGCACATTAACATGAGAGGCAGCAGCTCTGGCCTCACCTGCTCTGGTCAACAGGACTCCATGAAAACTGGTTTCTGTCCCTCAGGAGAGGCTTTTTGTGTCCTGAAAACAAAGACGGGATGATCCGGCTGTCTGTTTTCTTGACATCAGAAATGTCAAGTTAGCTTCTGCATCCGTACCCGACACATGCAGGAGTTTCTGTCATCATCAGATTTAGGCCAAAATATTGACACATCAACATGTCTGCAGAATAAACCAACCTGGTTCTTCCTGCTCATCGTCTCAGTCCGTCACCATCCTGGAACTGAAGCAAAAACACCAAACCACATTTAGCACGTCTGTATTCTCTGCATCTGTTTTTGTTTTGCTCAGAAGGAGAGAATTTAAAGTTTAATCGTGATTTCTGTGATCCAGACTCAGAGGCTGGAATCTGAGCTGTAAAGCACGGCGGTGGAGGGGGCATGGTGATGACATGAAACTTTACTGTTTCACAGCCAGAGGAAATTTTTTACAACCAATTCCTCTGATGACAGATGAGGATGAGATGAAACCTGCAAATATTTGCATTTCAAATATTTGGCTGGGAAACATGTGACTGATATGGAAATGAGGCGACAAAGGAACCTTTCTGATCAGGAAACATGGAGGCTGTGACTCCAGATGGACCAAACATGAACCTTCTGCCTCTCTGGAGAGTTCTGGTTCTGTTCTGTGCTGGTTCTGGAGGCTCAGTTTCATCAGAGCGAACAAAAGCAGTTTCATTGTCTGGTTGCACAATAAGAGAACAGAGGTGGGTGGAGGATGTGTGCAGACCTGCAGGGCCCAAAGCAGCAGAGCAGGCGCGTCGGGACACGACGCTGGATCAGGATGGGGGTCCAGGTCTGATAAGAACCGGTTCTGGTTCTGGAAGACGTCCCTCACACCCTGCAGCTGATTTCATTTCACATTCCTGCTGCAGTTTGTCACCGTCCTGCGGCTGCAGTGGGTGGGTGGGGGTGTTACCTGAACCCCTCCCCCTGCACCATAAAGGCGGCTCGGCCCGACGCCGCTGCATTCTCCTCTCCTCCACCCAGAGCAGCAGAACTCCTCCAGCATGGCCACCATCTATTCCACCCGCTCCTCCTCCTACTCCAGTGGGGGCCGCCTGGGCTCCATGAGGGCCGGCAGCGTCTACGGCGGCGCCGGCGGCTCCGGGGTCCGGATCTCCAGCAGCACCGCCTCCAGAAGCTTCGCCTCTGGTGGAGGTGCTGGTTTCGCTGCAGGTGGAGGCGGCGCAGGTTTCGCTGCAGGTGGAGGCGGCGCAGGCTTCGCTGCAGGCGGGGGCTTCAACCTGTCCGACGCCCTGGACATCTCCGACAACAAGAAGGCGGCCATGCAGAACCTGAACGACCGCCTGGCCTCCTACCTGGAGAAGGTCCGCAGCCTGGAGGCGGCCAACGCCGACCTGGAGAAGAAGATCAGGGAGTTCCTGGACAAGAAGGCCCAACCTGCCAGCCAGGATTACTCCAGGTTCTACTCTATCATCAGCGACCTGCAGACCCAGGTGAGTCCAGGTTCTGGTTCTGGTTTTAGGTCAGGGCAGAGAAACTGGTGATGCTCCATTGTTAGAACAGAAAGCCTGAAATCCTGCCAGCCTGGGCCACGCCCGCTGCAGGATCCTCTTCCTGCTGGAGGAAACTGGAGCGACCACACCCAGAACCACCAGAACCCGCCGGGCCTCGCTCCTCACCTTAACCTGCATCATCTGACTCTCATTTCCATGTTTGCACCAGTAATCAGGCTCACAAAGCTGCTTTACGCCATGTCTGTCCTCCTCTCAGATCATTGATGCCACCCGGGTGAACGGCTCCCTGTACCTCTCCATCGACAACGCCAAGCTGGCCACCGATGACTTCAGGGCGAAGTGAGTCCACAAACTGCAGCCTGACGGTGGAAACATGCTCACTGCTGATCGGCTCCTGACCCTGTTTCTGCTGCAGGTACGAGAACGAGCTGGCCATGCGACAGTCGGTGGAGGCCGACATCGCCGGGCTGAAGAGGCTCCTGGACGAGCTGACGCTGGCCAGGTCCGACCTGGAGATGCAGATCGAGTCTCTGAGGGAGGAGCTGATCTACCTGAAGAAGAACCACGAGGAGGTGAGCCGAGCCAACGGTCCGGCTGCGAGGCGGAACCAAGCTTCGGGCTAAATCATGTCATTCCTGCAGGACCTACTGAGCATGAGGTCACAGGTGGGCGGGCAGGTCAACGTGGAGGTGGAAGCCGCGCAGCAGCCGGATCTGACCGCCATGATGGAGGAAATCAGAGAACACTATGAGGGCGTCGCCGCCAAGAACCGTAAAGACCTGGAGAACTGGTTCCAGGCCAAGGTGAGGCTGAAGCATCAGTTCTGCTAAAACCACAGGAAGTCCAGGAAATGGTTCCGCTACGGAGGTCCATAAGGGCCACAATGAAAAATTATGTTTAACAATCAGAATTGATAGAAAATGAACAAATATCTGAAGTTATCAAGAGTGAAATTAAGGAAATACATAAATAATAACACAATTTAGTATTTAATTATTGCATTGAATAATTAATAAAATTATCATAAATGTAAGCATAAGAACTTAATCAATAAAATATAATAATTATATTAGTATTTAACTGAATTGATTTATCACAATTATATTATTCATATTTATTATATCAATGTAATATAATTATTAAATAATCATATTACTAATTTAAATAATATGATCATGATAAAAAAAAATAAAATAACTAAATGAAAATAATGAATATAATAAATGTCTCATTCTATTGAATAATAATCAGGCGGTTCATGTCACACCAATTACTTTGGTCGGACTGTTGGCCCCGCCCACCATGGGCTTGGCTCGCAATGGAATCATATTATTACTTTTTTAAATGTATAATATTTAAATATAAAATATTTACTACACTTAACCCATTTTAAGACATCTTAAAAAGTAGATGCCTTTAATTTATTTATTAGGTTGTGACACCTTTGGTCTTCTATACTTTTGGGACGTTTATGTCACCATCCAGAGGCAGCAGATGGAACTGCATTTAAATGCTTGAAGTTTAAACTCCTAAACAAAAACAAAAAACATTTTTTACATGCCAGAGAGAAAAACCTTAGTGATGACAGCAGTGTCATCTGCATAAATGCTGATTTTCTTTGTTTTCTGTTTTCAGTCTGACGAGCTTCAGAAAGAAACCGTCGTCAGCACAGAAACGCTCCAAACGTCTCGCTCTGAGATCTCAGATGTCAAGCGGACGCTGCAAAACCTGGAGATCGAGCTGCAGTCTCAACTCAGCATGGTGAGTCTCTGAAAGCTCCTCAACTCTTCTTCTACTGCCGTGCTTTCTCTAACGTTGCTCTCACTCTTGCAGAAAGCATCTCTGGAGGCAACGCTGGTGGAAACGCAGAGCAGGTACAGCAACATGCTGGGCGGCTACCAGAACCAGGTGACGTCTCTGGAGAAGCAGCTGATGCAGCTGAAGGCCGACCTGGAGCGGCAGAGACAGGAGTACCAGGTGCTGCTGGACATGAAGACCCGACTGGAGATGGAGATCGCAGAATACCGCCGCCTGCTGGACGGAGAGGGCGTTGGCGGGTGAGACAGAAATCTTACCCAGTATCTTTGGTCTAGTTTCTTGTGAAAATATGTTTGTACTCATTAAATAAGACAAAACTAACTTACAAGCAACTTTTCAGCAAAATACAGGAGTAAATAATTTCTTAATATTGATGAGGAGTTTTAGATCCAGTGGCTGATTATTTCACTTGTTACAAAACATTTTTCCATGTTATAACTGAAGTTTACTAAGACATTTGCACTAGAAACTAGAAAAATACTACAGTCCAGGTTAGTCTAACCCTTCCTCCTCTTCCTCAGCTCCTCTTCCTCCTCGTCTACAAAGACGACGACCAGGAAGGTGATGATCGTCACCAAGGAGACGTCAGAGAACGGAGAGGTCATCACCGAATCCCAGGAATACTCGTGAGACGTTGAACAGCCGCTGTTCTCCCCAATAAAACTCTACTGATCAACATCTGTGTCTCCTCTGGTTCTGTTGGTTCTGCTGAAGTCCAGAACCAGCTGGTTTGGGTTTGGATCAATGTTCCAACATCAGTTCAGATCTAGAATAACAGAAAGTGCTCCTGAACACGAGATAAACCCAACCTGAAGGTCAGTCAGGCTGAGGTCGGGACTTTGACTAGACCAATGTTTGGCCCAAGCTTCAGCTCTAAGGACAGAAGGTTTATTCAATGGCTGTAAAACAAGCCCATATCATCAACCCTCCACTGCCGTGCTTCACAGCAGGAGGTAATGAACTAATGAACCTCGATGAGCCAAACATGGAGGCACCAGGTGAAGGTCCGGTTAGACAACAGATCCAGGTGTTAGAACTGAGATCAAACAGAACAAAATGAGGAGTAAACAATAAACAAACTGTCATGACGGGTTTTAAAAGGTGAGATCCACAAACAGGTGATCAGAGAAAAGAGAAACTTCTAAAAAATGTAACAAACAGGAAAAGTTCAGGTAAACAGAGGAACCAGAGAAAAGTCAAATCTAAACAAATAAATAAACATCTGAGGAAAGAAGGACCCAATAACAAAAAATGATTTCAAAAATGAACTAAAACCAACTAGGGTTCCGACACAAGTTAAAAAGAATTGATCAAATTGATTGATTTCATTAAAAATATCTGTAATAAATGTTAATGAGCAAAAAATATGATAAGTGACTTAAATTGAAGTTAAATATTTCCTGGTTTGATCAGAAGGGCAGAGGGATCTGGACCCACCTCAAGGCTGTTCTGTTCACTCCGCTTTAACTCCAGTCCACTGCCTAGTCAAAGTCCGGCCATTTGGAGAGGTGTGAACGCTAACTGACCTCTGACCTCTGGTCCTCCAAACCTCATCTGGGTTTGGTTGAAGTGAACTCTGGTTCACTTGAATGTGAACGCCAAGCGGACCAGAGACCACTCCAAAAGCAGGAAGTGGACTAAAGCACAAGGCATTCTGGGTAAATACAACCAAAGCTAACATGTTAGCCTAGCACTAGCAGCAGAAATGGCTCCTGGTCTTTAGCCAAAGACTAAAGAGAAATCCTCCATCTTGTTTCCATCTGGTGAAGCAGGAAGTTGCTCTGTGTCGTTTCCTTCAGTAGTTCTTGGTGCAGCGCCCCCACAGGCCAGGAGGGGAACAGGTTGGTTTGGGTCAGACAGGGAACTGTAATCGAACTGAATCCACCAAACTAATGGTGGGACACGGCCTCTGTCTCTCAAGGTCTAGAAATACAGACTCCAGATTTAATATAAGCTAGATCTTTATCAGCTCTGCTTGGATCTGCAGGTTTTCTTCCCAGAGTTTCCCTGCAGCTTCTCCACTTTCTGGGCTCAAGGTTCAGGTTTCAATCTTCTTCCTTTCATGACCCAGATGGAATCATCCAGACGTCCGGCCTTCAAATTAGAGACATTCTGTTTAAACAGAGCATCTTGTTTCTGGAGAGAAGAGGCTTTCATTCACACTGGTCCATGGCCATGACCTTTAACCTTTAACTGAGGCCTGTAGGGCTCTGGGGTTTCTGCTCGTTCCTCTGACGTCGGGCTGAATCTGCTCCTGGGATGTTTTCCTCTGGAGGACCCAGAACCGCTGTCGGCCATTTTGGTGCCATAAGCATAAATGTTTTTAAGGTAAATATTATTTAACTTATTAACTATTAATAAGTTAAGTATTATTTTTGATCAGCTTCCTGAAGCATTACAGATGGAGCCGGATGAACATGGCATTTTTCCTCATGCTTTTATTTTGTCATATTTTTCATTTCTTCATATCAGCATTTTGCTGCTTCTGCACTGAAATGGAAAATAATACTTTGCTATAATGTCACAGGGGAGCCTGGAGGAAATGAATGTATTTCTGGAGCTTTTTGTATTGATTGGCCTGTTTTATTGAAATGATTCACACATTTTTATAAAGTCTGCAGGAATGGGCCTAAAACTGAAAACATTTTTATGAGCCAGATTTATGAGGTCATAACTCACTGATGTCAAGATGTTCATTTCTCCCTGCTTTAAGATAAACTTCAGACCCTTCAGCGGTGTCGCCCTCTAGCGGTCGGTTCTTGTAAAGACAGTTAAAGGACGTCAGCCTTCAGATCCGTGAAGAAAACCCGGATTTCCTTAAAATTGATATTCCATCAGGTTCTGGATCTGAATGATTTGCTTTTTATATATTTGACCAGATGAAGTGATTTCAGCCTCAGTTCTGTGTTTTCCTGTAAATCTGAGGTCCGGAGGCGGAGAACAGAAATATAAAGCTATTTTCTCTGGCATTCTTCCCAATAAAAACAATTGATTATTTATGATTTGTAATAAATTTAATTATTAATATGAATAATATCTGAGCAGCTCTATAATAAAGCAATATAAAAACAACTAAAATGGGTTCTTAGAAATGATTAAAAACAAAGTTCTTATATAATAAACATTTAGTTTTTCTTTTCTTCTTATCTGCCCTGTTTGGAGGCTCTGCAGCTTCTAACTGCCCTTGCCTCCAACATGCAGTACCTCCAGACGGCCACAGGAGGGCAGCCTTACTGCAGGATTAGGGTTAGCTTTTTTTTCTTACCTTTTTCACTCTGATAAAGCAGCAGCTTGGTTCTTGGTTCTTGGTTTTTGGTTCTTGGTTTTTGGTTCTTGGTTCTTGGTTTTTGGTTCTTGGTTTTTGGTTTTTGGTTCTTGGTTTTTGGTTTTTGGTTCTTGGTTCTTGGTTTTTGGTTCTTGGTTCTTGGTTTTTGGTTTTTGGTTCTTGGTTTTTGGTTCTTGGTTTTTGGTTTTTGGTTCTTGGTTTTTGGCTCTTGGTTTTTGGTTCTTGGTTTTTGGTTTTTGGTTCTTGGTTTTTGGTTCTTGGTTCTTGGTTTTTGGTTCTTGGTTTTTGGTTCTTGGTTCTTGGTTT
>CAEGAD010102396.1:0-14873 GCA_903067055.1 Poeciliopsis paucimaculata
AGCTGCATTCTAATCACATGGCCTTGACTTTGCTACATCTTGATGAATACTCATCCTTTCTCTTCTTTTTTTTTTTTTTGTTTGTTTTGTATTCTAAAAAATCTGTTTTAATTGATTTTTTAGAATATTTTAGCTGTTTGCTTCAGCAGGAGAAGCAACCCAAACATGTTTGCATTTGCACGCTTCATGATTCCTTTTTGAGTGACATTCATCTTTATTCATCGCTGTTACAAAGACATGGAGACAGCGCGGGGCTTTCAGTGACAGAGGGAAGTCCTCCTGACAATTTCCTTTTTTATTTTTTATTTTTTCTTCCTTGGACTTCCGATTTCTCTCCACGTAAACAAACTCACGTGAAGCGTGACCCAAAAAGTCCACCCACTCTGACCGGGACCGTTCTCCTTCCACACTGCCCCACTTACCTGAGTAGTTTGGCTCACGTGATATTTACTGTCATACACTAATAAAAGGAAAGCACGTGCTGGATGAGCAGATAGGGGTTTATTTTAAGAGGTGATTCGACTCCCTGTACTAGCAGGGGCGTAACTAAAGGGGGGCGGGGAGATGGGAGGTGATGATTCATGATTTTGAAGAGAGTGTTGTGTGCATAATATATATATATTTTTTATCATTAGAGACCTTGCATTGTGTGAGACCAGAGTAAGATTTCTAGAATGTCATTTGTCAGAACGAAAGAAATACATGACTGAATGTTTTTTGTTTTTTTGGGAATAATATATTTGTAGTTTTTAGAAACTTTCATTATATTTATTCAATTGAAGACAATTAATCAATACTGCATAGCTTTTTTAAAAAATTATTTATTAAATACATTTTTGATTTATTTCAATATGCTTTCTCTTTTGATATAGGATCCCAAAAAATAAAGCTAAAAAATGAAGTAATTTAAAATAGTTGATTTACAGAGCAAGCTTTCTGCTATCAGATAATTATATTTTTAGGCAAACTTTCACTCTTTATGTCAATATCCTTTATTTATGTCTATAGTTTTTTATTTTTTATTTTTTTCATTGGATTTCTATCTAACTGTATGCTCATATCCATATTTATTTATTAATTTACATCAATATGTTTTCTCATTTTAATACCATATTTTAAAACCATGGACATTGAGTTAGGTGAATTTGGGAAAATGTGTACTTTATATATACTAATCAGACTCAGTTTTTAGCTTCCACCACATCAGTATACTGAAACAAATATATTTAGACCCTGAGATAATTAGCAGCCCCCACCAAGCCGTTCTTGGTGCGCCCCTGTTCTGAAATAATTGACATGGAGCTGGTATGTGGGGCTCCACATTTTAAATAGGAGCGTGCATTTTTAGCCGATTTAATCCCTTTATTCCTCTGTTCCTCTCTCCCCCCTTTCACACACGCCAAGAACGTGTGGGAACATTCAGGGCCACTGGGTCAAAAACATTTTTTACAAGCGCAAAAATGTTCCTTTTCTACACGAGCTGAGGAGTAAACAGGCAGCTCTGCCAAGGTTTGTCCTGAATCACCGCCTGAATGTAGGGAGATGATGATGATGATGATGATGATGATGATGAACGAGCAGATCACGCGTTGCCCATAAGCGGACCGGGCCAGTCGATATCAGTCAGTTTACTGGGATAAACTGGGGATACTGTTACAGCTGTTGAATGCGACATTAGCGTGCGTTAGACATCGATTCAGCTGTAGCATCGTTTATCAGCGAGTCTGACAGCTGCTCACGATTGACCCGGACCGCCTCTCCCGCGCGCGGACACACTGGAACCGTGAAACGCAATATATTCCTCGCGAATGTCTCTCGTGTTAATCTCCACGCAAATATCACAAAGTCCTTGAACCGTCGCGAAGCTGCGAGCATTTTACACGCAGCCTCCCCGCCTCGCCTCTTGTTGCCTTCACGTGGAGCCAGCCTCGGCAGACACGTGCCGCACATGGTCCCCCACCACCACCTCCCTCCACGCACCACCGCCTTCCTCCTCCCTTTTCCTCTGCCGCGCGCGCGCGCGCGCGCAAGCTGCTCGCGCTCTGAGCTCGCGCGCGCGGGGGATTCCTGTGTTGTTTGCTGATAGATTGGTCAGTGGGTCAGAGGGGTACTGCAGCCTCCCCAGTCTGCCGTGGGTTACTGGGCTGCCACCAGTTTGTTGGCCGCTCATCGTGGGGGTAAGAAGAGTTGGGTTTCAGTCTGACACACTGAATGAAGAGCGTGAAAGGACACGTTAACCCAGATATAAACCGCCATTTATGTTTCAATACAACACATTCAATGCAAAAATGAAACCGCAACCAAAGTAGGCTACTGAAAAAAATAAACAACTATATCTGATAACACAGATGAAGTTGTGTGATCGAATTATTTAGCCTTTAATGATAGTTTCCGTAAAGAAAATGCACTTTTTAAAGAGTGATACCATTTATTAAGGGGACAAAACAATTCAAATCAGCCTGGCCCCATGTGAAGAAATAATCACCTCCTTAACCCAGCAGCTGTTTGTGCCACTGTTGGCAGCTGCTGCTTCTGTCAAGCATTTTGTGGTAATTATTCCACTTAACCCAAGTACACTTGAGCCGAAGGTCATGAACTGACGGGCTGACGTTCTGCTTCAGGGTTTTCTGAAGCAGAAATCAGGGTTGGATTTCTTTAGATTCAACCATAATACGTTGCCTTTTCAGGTATTTAGGCCGACTTCCCGCCGTCAGACAGTGGTAGCTGTTCTTTTCCAAACGGTCTGGCAGTAATTAGACCTGGATATGGGTAGTGAAATTAAAATAAATAAACAACTGTGGTTGATTACAGGTATTTTATGATTTAACAGTTATTCAGGTTGACTAAGTAGTGCTCGTTTTCTAAAAATTTAGTGAAATTATCCTTTACTAAGTCATAAGCTTCGATGGTTGCATCCACTGTAGCTACAGTTGCATTTTTTTTTTTTTACAAGGCTATAAGAAAATTAACACAGTATTATACAGCTAACAAGCACTGGGTGCAAAGGAGAGAAAATTTTTCTTTAAGCAACGATAAAGCCCTAATGCCACTCCCAGGACTGAGCCGCCCTGGGCAGTGAGCCATTTTACCCATATCACAAAATGCCATTTGTTTTCCAAGTTCAGTTCAACTCAGGTCAGTGTATTTTATAAATCACAAATTTATAGCAAATGTCAATTATCAGGGGATCTTTAATAACAAGAAGCTGGAAGGAGGAAAGTTCATCCACGGAGTTTTAGTCCTGTAGAGCAATTAAACTTTTCCGACACCTTATGCACAGCGATCATGAACATGTTATTATTTTGTCAACTTTTTTACTATTTAACTTGAATTCAGAGATTAACAGGGTTTTCTGAGCTCTGTCTATTTATCAATGAGTGTTTCAGTGAATGACTCCTGCTCTGTGTACAAGCCGTAGGTGTTTTTTTTTTTTTTTTTTTTACAGCTATGCTGGTTGATGATTAGACTGAACAACTACAAAGCATGTGGGTGGCATGGCTGACTAAGCTCTGAGTTTGGTTGCATTTCTGTAGAAAAGGAATGAGAAGTATGACTGTACTCTGAAGGTTTTGTTGTTCTAGCTGAGCCATAAGATGACTCTTTGACCTGGCAGAACCACAGCTTCCTTACTGGGAACATCTTGACTCCTGAAAAACTTAGATCACCTCTTTATGAAAAAACGTTCTTGTGACGAGTTCCTACAATAACAAGCAGAAGAAACGCAACACCAGATTTAGCTCCTCACAAATAAATGTGTGGCTCGTTCACCTTAAAGCAAGATTAAAAAAAAAAATGTAGAAGAAGATTTTTGAAATATTATTGAGATGCTGAGGGGAAAAAAACAGGCTGATGTCCGCTGAGGGCATCGGCGTCACGTGACGCGGGGCCAGCTGTTTCACGTGGAGCGAAGCTGAGCAACCATGCAAAAAGGGCCTGGCCAGAGAAGTTAAAGGGGGCATCTCCCACTCCAACATGACTTGTGGGCGGATGTTTGTACAGTTTGGCTCTCACACTCGGGGGTGGGTCCTCGTCATGGAATGAAGTTATGAAGGTGGGGCATTAAAGGAAACTGTTTATGCTGTGTTTCCTAAAAACAGCTCACATGTTGTTACCTGTGTCTGCATCTGGCACCCGTTCAATTCCTGCAGTTTACTCTGTCACCCAGTCACATTGCATTCAAGGAAGCAGTCAGAACGTGGAATGTTTTTACTCTGGGTGGGAGGGAACAGGAATTCAAAATGTGGGAGTGGCGCTTGTGTGCAAACAGGACATGACCCTGAGATCTGCCAACGTCCATATAACTTCATTATCTCCACGCACAACAAAAACAATGAGGTGTGCAGGCAAACACCTGTGTCTGATGCCAAAGCTGCTGCCACACATGAGGCGGCAAGCCCAAAGCACCTCACGTGGGAACTCAGAGGCACTTGGAGCTAAACAGAAACGTTGCACGTGATCCCGAAGGGAAAGAAAACACAAAAGGCAAAAAATCCTTTTCTCAGATTATTCAAGGTCCAAACAGGAGATGTGCAGAGAATTACATAGCTGATCGGGGTGTTGCCTCTTCAGATAAGGTACACCAGGCATCTTCTGTTTCCTAGACTGGGTTTCAGTAACCTGTTCAGCAGCACAGTGCAGAGTTCTGTTTTGAACTATGCTTCAAACCTGTCCAACAGGCTGCAAAGCATGAGTCATGGCCACCAGTCAACCTTAAGAAGGACCACTTTGAGGAATAATGTGAAAAGTCTCTTTTCATATTCATACAGCTGTTTTACTGCTGAGTAATCCAGCAATTAAAACAGAGCATGAACAGAAATATTTGCGTGTCGTTTTTTTCTCATTTCATTTATAATACAGTTTAAAATGAAAAGTAGGTTAAAAGTAGAAGTAGGTCTACGCTAAGTTCACTTTAGGTCTCGCTCATGACTGGATGTATAAAAATCGATGGTTAGGCTTTTGCAGTGATGTATTAATCAAAGACCAAACAGATTTTGTGTGCATTATTTGGCACAATTAAATAATACTGTGCAATTCTATGGATCCCTAAAATGTGTACCGCAAGTTTTCAAGGATAAAGTGAGCACCTTTTCAAACACATTAATTTAAAAAAAAAAAAAATTTTTGTATTTGCTACATTAACTGTTTGTGGTTATATAATAATCTTAACTGAAAAGCATCATATTATTTAATCTATCCAGCTGGTTTGTAAGGAAATTACTAAAAGCGTGACCAAGTTTATTTTACTTGCATCAAAAACGAACTCTTGGTTACACAGGACAAGTGTTTGTTTTTTTTAAGACCTATCCTTCTAATCCAGCTGTAATAATAAAAGAGCACAAACCAAAATAGGAACAAATGTCTCTATATTTTTAATTTGCCATTCGTTTTATCAATTCCCAGATCGACTTTTATGCTTCCAGGTTGACATAAGGGCACAAAAACAACCGTGATGCCTCCGCACATTTTGCCATGGCTGTTTTATGAGCGTATAAGGTGGCCGTGTCCTCGCTTGCTTTCCTCCCTCGCTCTCTGAAATCACAGCATTATAAGCCTCCTCTATTCCAAACGTGATCTGCCCTGGCGCTTGTCATGCTGCTGCTGCTGCTGCTGTTGTCTACACGGGACTGCGCAAAGAGCCTTGTGAGCCAGGCGGGAACTGTGTCAAGAGTCCATGTGAGCTCCTGGTCAGGTGGCTGGCGGATAGATGGGTTTGCATGCCCAGAGCTAAAGAGAGGGAGGGAGGGAGGAGGATAGAGAGGATGGGAGGGTGCAGGAGGGAGAAAAAAAAAAGATAGAAAAAAAAAGGGAGTGCAGAAAAGACTCGTCTCTGAAAGCAAGCTGGCAGGGAGCGGGCTGCACGTGAGGGGCCGTCTTTCATCCTGCGGGGGAAGAACGCTGTCTGCGAAACAAAGCAGGCGTGAGGGCGGGGCGGAAGGGGGTGGAGGGCGAGGGTGTAGGAGGGTAATAAGGCATTTCCTATCTGATGTGACATCGATAAACAAAGGCTCCGTTTATGAGCATCTGAGGCTGCAGTCACTAACGTGTTGTGACTTTCTGTCATTGTGTGATATGGCACTATATTTACTCCACAAGCCTCTCTTTTTCAATGCGATGTGACATCCTGAAGGCTACTTTATCAACAGTAACAAAAGACCATGAAGCTCTTTAGCCAAGAGAGACGATGCACTGTTGAGTGTGTGCGTCAGCTATCAGATTAAGATTTCTTAGCATCGTCATATTTCATTTCGTGAGATCGCTCTTTAAAGATCATTGTTTGAGAGGTTCTTCTAGTTCACACGACACTGATTGTTTTTCATGCTTTAACGGTCTTGTCATTCTGGTTTGACACCTTGACGCAAATATCCAGATCAGACTAGTTGTTACTGTAGTGTGACAGTTTTTTTTTTTTTAATGATTATTCAGAAATATACATTGGATCAGATTTCAAGCTGTCCCAACATGGTCACAGTGTTGTTTGCACTCCCTGAACGTCTGCCAAGAGAGCTCTGCGCGTCAAAGGAGAGCATTGCCGAACTTCTCGCCCTCTCACCTACATGTTGCGTGTGAGCCGTGACCCAGATAAACACTGAGGGGGTCAAACTAAGTTTCCAATGCTGTGTGCTCCCCTCCTCCAGGTGGTGTCATCCTGTACGCCGGCTCATCCGGCAGCGCCAGCCCGAGTCCTGGAAGCCCATCCAGCGGATACCAGACCCAGTCGCCGTCCTCCCACTCTCAGCCCTCGTCCCCGGAGGGGGTCTCCTTCCAGGAGATCGGGGTGCTGAAGCAGAGAGGCGACCATGGCAGAGGAACTGTTTCCCCTAAAATGATCTTTCAGTTCCCGGAAGTGAGCAATGCTCCTGTTGCTCACATTACCACGGCGTCGTCAGCAACCTACAGCCATGCCACAGCTGCCAAAAGGTCCTGTGGTTTCACCGGGACATTCACCAGTAAGTTCTCACATTTCCACTCCTCCGGTTCTCATTGCTCACCTCATCACTGTCTGCAGTTTATTATTGTTCCTCTTTCCTCTGTTTGATGTTGAATTTGTTGTATTTGCAGAGACTGGGGGAATGGTGCTGTTATGCAAGGTGTGTGGGGACATCGCGTCCGGCTTCCACTACGGTGTCCACGCCTGTGAGGGCTGCAAGGTAGGACGAGAAACAAGACGTCCCACTGCCCTTTTGAGCTTCAAGAACACAAAAGATGTCATTCAAAGCATTTATTCTCACTCTTTTTGTGTTCTGTCTCCAGGGGTTCTTCAGACGCAGCATCCAGCAGAACATCCACTACAAGATGTGTGTGAAGAACGAGAACTGCCTCATCATGCGCATGAACCGTAACCGGTGCCAACACTGTCGCTTCAAGAAGTGTCTCTCTGTGGGCATGTCCCGAGATGGTGAGGGACATGGTCTATTTTTAAATTACATCCCCATTGCCATAAACCTTTATGTATGTTTGTTGGCATTTCGTGATCTCACGTGTAGAAATGGAGGGGGGGGGGGGATGCCAACTCAAAAAGTTCAGCTTTGGTTTCATCTGACTAGAGCGTCTTCTTCCACATGTGTGATGTGCCCCTTTCGTGGCTTTTGGGAAGCTTTCGGCGGGATTATTGCAGCTCCTCCAAAGTCACCGTGACTGATTCTTGGATAAATGCTTTCTATATTCAGCTTTTAGGAGGATTTCTTATATTTTCAAATGATGGACTGAACAAAGCTCAGTGAGAAGCTTAAAGCTTAAGACCCTAACTTTGCTTTAAATGTTTTCTTAAATCTACAACCGATCTGTGTGGTGTGTCCCTCGTTCTTCAGGATGCTGGTTCTACAACCTAAATGAACTAATTACCTGCTAATGGGCTGACAGAGTAGTGGGGGGATGAATACATCGCGATGCGTACCTTGCAGGTTTTTGTTTGCAAAGGATTTTTAATATCACAAATTGTTTTCCTTTCATTTTACATAAATGTGCAGCACTTTGTAATAGCCTATAACATAAAAGGCCAATATAGTTGATTGAAGTTTGGGCTTGTAATATGAGAAAATCTTATAAAGTTTATGAAGTGTTAATACTTCTGCAAGTACACATGTGGAAACTATAAAGTTCGATAACATAGTTAGTGCTGCGTTGTTGTTGAGCTTCCATGTATTAATGAAAACACAAGCCAGATTCTTGTCTTTCCCTTTTCTTCCGTTGTCCTCCTTTCGTTCTCTCCCTCCTCTCCTCACTCCTCTCTGATTTATGGCAAGAGGAGCTTTAGTGTCCCTGTCGTCTTCAGTTTTGCTCAAACAGCAATAAAGAGAGTTTACTTTTTAAAACTGGGGCACAAAGCAGCTGATTACCGCCCTCCTGGTCAGCATGATTTACAGTCTTTGCAGGCAATCATCTGCGACATATTGTTATCCTGTCTTGTTAATCATTAAACCGTCCATAGCTTACCTATAGAATAATGTGTAACTTCTTTGAAACTGCCCTTCTGCATTTTTTTCCACTGCAACACTTCAGCCCTTGGGGGAATGGCGAAACTAGGTGATAATAAATCATGTTTTTTTTTCTGGAGCAAATATTTTTAGTTGACCCAAAAAAAGAGCCAAAGCAAGAAAATCTGCTAATTTATCAAGCTGCAACCTGACCAAGCTCTATGTGTCCATATTTTTATTTTAAATATGCTCACTTTAAAGAGGAAAAGCTGCTTTTGTTCACATTTTTAGCCAGCGTTAGCCCACCTCTGACCTTTTGTCCTTCCAGCCCATCATACCTGCCCCCTTGTCTTCAACGTTTCCAACCCTCATTCACGTTGTCACCTCACTAATGACTCCAGGTTCAATGTTTTTGACCCAGTGACCTATTTCCACAGAGAAGCTCATCTGAAAGGCGAAAACAGGGAGAAAACGTGCGGAGGGGGAGAGGGTGGAGACTATAAATAGGACAGCCAGTGAAGGTGCACCACTGAAAGAGGGGGAAGGGAGCGCTGCAAAAGGCAAAGAGGAGAACGAGACGGGCAGACGGGAAGGTTTCTCAATCTGTGGTGTAGCAGCTGTGATGGAGTAAAGAACCGCCGATCAGTTACATGCAGAGGATAGTGTTCGAGTTTCATTCCAGTCGGAAGCTCTAACTCATTCATTTATCGCTAAGCAGCATAATGTGGACATTTCCCACCTTGTATCAGTTGTGTGTGAATATTTCTGAGACCTCTGCCCCCCTAAAAGAATTTAGATGTTTACTTCTCTCTTGTATCAATTGTGATACAATGGGGGAAGACGGAAGACAAAGCTGGGTGATGTTTTATAAAAAAAGGAAAAAAAAGGCTGATGTCATGGGAACGTGCAAAATGCCTGTTTTTGAACAGAGTGTGGAGGAACGCACACTCTTTATTACAGCATCAGATATCGAAATATGTAAAGACTTGCTGTATTTTACGTTGAAGCGCCAAACATATCATTTTTCATACAGAGATTTCTGAAACGTCCACTTCTTTACATGTTACGTAAAGAAGTAACATGTAAAGAACATGTAACATGTAAACAAAAAGACATTAAAATCTGTCTTTTTGATCATGATAATTACATGGCTGGAAAAGCCTTAATGAAAATATAAGCGGAGAAAACCAGGAGATGTTGAAGAGGAAGATTCGTTGTTACATTAAGGGATTGGTGCTATGAGAGTGAGCATCATGTGTGTCTGTGCTCTCTTCCATAAACATATTTATTTGGAATGTCTGCTTATTGAGTCAATTATGATTAATTGGTACAATTAATCATAAATATGTCAATTATTATAAAAAAAGATCCAGTGTTTGAACACCACTTTTTTGTTTTGTCAAAACCATTCACTGAACATTCCCATCTCTAAAATGTTAATTTAACATATAATTATACTTTTTTACCAGGCTTTCAGAGGGTGAATTCATTAGTTGTACATATTATGGGCTGCATCGGTTTATGCTAACAGAAGACGCTTTGTCTTGTTCTGTTTTTCTCCTCAGCGGTGCGTTTTGGGCGTATTCCCAAGCGGGAGAAGCAGAGACTAATGGATGAGATGCAGAGCTACATGAACAGTCTCAACGGACCGGCGTCCGTGGAGATGGAGGTGCCGCCTCCCTCCGACGGCCCCTGCAGTCCGCTCAACCAGACCAACACCGGATCATGTTCTCTACCGCAGTCTTACCCCAGCGAAGAGAAGCCTCTCAAAATGGCAGCAGGCGGCAACAGCCTGGGAACTCCGTCTTTCCAGAGCGGAACAGTGCAGGAAGCCGGCCTGTCCGCCCAGAACCAGAACCCAGCGCAGTACAGGGTTCAGGTGGAGCAGCAAAACGTCTCAACTAGCTACCACCTGGCTGCAAACTTCCCAGCTCCTCCCTGCAGTAATGCAAACTCCACAAGCACAAACGTCAGCAACGCCAACTACTCCTTCTCCTCCAATCACAACCAGTGTCCAGTTAGTGGCAGCTTATCGTCTCAGACCTTCACAGCCAGTCATGGTGTCCTGCCAGACAGAGATAACCAGAACCCAACATCCTGCCCCTGGAAGCTGAACGGAGGCGCCAAAGTGCTTGTGAGTCTCTTTTTGTCTTTGTGCCATTTAAATCAATGAAAATCAGTTCCGGGTCAGTCTAATATTATTATTCCTAATACTCGTCTATTTTCTGCAGGCGTGCCCTCTCAATTCGTGTCCTGTGGCTCCGGCCAGTCGCTCCAGCCAGGAGGTGTGGGAGTCGTTCTCCCAGTGCTTCACCCCGGCTGTTAAAGAAGTGGTGGAGTTTGCAAAGAGCATCCCAGGCTTCCAAATGCTGAGCCAGCACGACCAGGTCATGCTGCTCAAATCTGGCACTTTCCAGGTGGGTCCGTCTGCGCAACGCCCCGAGTCCATCCTCCATTCCCTTTCTCTGTGCATTCTGGTGCTAACCGGGTCGTCTTCTGCCCACAGGTTCTTATGGTGAGGTTCTGCTCCTTGTTTGAACCCAAAGAGAGGACGGTAACCTTCTTTAACGGGCAAACGTACTCGCTGGCATCGCTGAGAGCTCTGGGTATGGGCTCCCTGCTGGATGCCATGTTTGACTTCAGCGAGAAGCTGGGATCTCTGGAACTGGAACAAGACGAGATGGCTCTTTTCATGGCTGTTGTTCTGGTGTCTGCTGGTAAGTTGGAGAAGCTTGCACGACCACAAGCGCTTTGTAACTTCTAAAAATGGATGTCTCAGTCAGGTTTTTCTTAAGTTTGTATGATGCCAGTCCTTTGTTGATGTCCAATACATCCTCACAGTCAGTGTAAAGGAAAAGCTCATGTGAAAACATGTGAGTTGCAGCACAGTGCCCAGTATTGCACTAAATTGCTCTAAATTGTGAGTTTTAATAATCATCAGTGTATTAAACTTAAAATATGAGTTAGAGTTTTGAACTAATTTACTCAAATAGGTTAAAATGTCAATATCAAGATCTTCAATAAACCAACACTTTGTTACTGGTGACAACATTTTGTGCAGAGCAGTTTGCTCAGGTGCTAGTCTAATACTAGCATGTAAACTCATTAATTTGATATGACTTTGATCATTTAGCTTCTAATATTTTGTTGCTGATCGTGTTAACAAAACATACAAAAAAGTTGTTCTTGTGTTTCGGAAACGTACTGCTCCGATTTGAACGTCAGACGTTTTAACGAGCGATGCTTCAGCTGCTTTCTACTCTCCTTACTGTGAAAGTTGATACAGACATAAATCATTACAAAAGGTGGAAAACACACAGGTTTTTTGTTATTTGTAAACATTTTTGCAAACTATTCAGAAAATGATTTTTTTTCTCAACGAGACATAAAGTTCAGGTTTGATGGAGCCGACATAAACTTCTGCAGACAGTTTATAAGGAATTGAGCTTGGTGATCAGCATCTCTACAGATACTTGAGACCTGATCGGGACATCCCTTATAAAAACACATTTCCACAGACTTAATGTTTCTTTCTTCCCCCTCTTTTTTTTTTCCAGACCGCTCCGGTATTGTAGAGGTGGGAGCAGTGGAGCAGCTGCAGGAGAACCTCATAAAGGCTCTGCGTTCGCTCATCACCAGCCGGCGGCCGGATGACGGCACACTCTTCCCGAAGTTGCTGCTACGCCTGCCGGACCTCCGCACGCTGAACAACCAGCACTCGGAGAAGCTATTAGCTTTCCGCATAGATCCATAAGTTAACGTTTCATGGCAGAGTCACGAGGTATCCGCTTCCGGGGTCCTCTTTGCTCTCCGTGTGAGCCTGGGCTGCTAGATTGAGCACCGTGGCCTCTGCATGACAGACAGCTGTTTCAGGAGCCACGCCAAGTTTAACTCTGAGGCCGAGGAGTGGAAAACCACCGGAGAACATCATCAGCACAACAGGAGGTGAAGGCTCCTCAACTTTAGAGCTTCCAGCTGGACTGCCAAGAAGAAACAGACTGTAAACTTCCATGAGTTTCTTCGAGTCAGTGTCAACCCGTCACCTTTCCCCTCCCTCGGCTTCTGGTTTTTATCAGAAGCAAACTTTTTCTACCGAAGACCAAAAGGAAAGGAAAAAACAAAGGACAGAGCTTGTTGTTGCTCATCCGTCTATGTTCTCCTGTCCCAGCTCATAAAGCTAACAAGAAGAAAGCACACACTTTTGAGATAAAAAAAAAAAAAATTAATTCATTTGCCAATACAAACTTCTTATTATGCTCTTCCCATGTATAAAAAAAAAAATCATCTGAATACAAAGTTTGTCCTAGCAAAGACCATTTCTAACAACGTTTGTGCTTGCCCGGTCGAACTTAAATAAGCTATTTTCACAACATGTTATGTGGGAAATCTTTACTGAAATCATCCATTTGTGATTGAGATATGTTTGATATTTTTAAGGAATGAGTTGTATTTATACACGCTATAATTATTGGTCATTTTAGACCACGTTTGAATGGATATGTGTATATGTTAAGGTGTTCTGTTGTACATTTTGTACAGAACTTGTTGTAGTTGCTTCCTTGCTAGATGCAGACAGATGTATATGTTAAATTGAACTATTGAAAGCTGCCAGATTGCTTTATAGAGGATTCCCATCATGTGCTTCGAGGTTATAGTTTTTATTTGGAGAGATGCACCTGAAATAAATGTATCGTCACTGACATCATCAGCTTCTGTATATTTTGTAAATGTCTATAATCGCAGCATAGAGAACCACTATTAAAAAAATATTATATAGCATTTCTCTTTGTGCTTGTTGTCTTTTTCCCTCTGATGCAGAGACATACCCATAGATCAGTAGCCTAGCAACTGAGCCAATCAGCCAATCGTGCTTCAGATCTGACAGTCATTAGGCTTTCCTTCCCCCCCCCCCTTTAGTAGTGAAACATCACCTGATCTTTAAGTGCGTTAGCGAGACCAGGCCACCTCAAAGATGTCCTATTTCTTTAATTACAAGTCAGAATGTGACGTACAAATAGCGCACAGGAACATTTTGTAGAGAGGAGGTGAGAAGAGGAAAGGACCATAAACAGACGGATTAATGGAAAACTCAAATATGCCAGTGAAATGCCAGTTGTGCTGTAGGTTAATTAGGGACTCAAGTGTCTTCATGGTGTTCACGATGAGAATAGACCGACCGTGAAACGGTGAGGAGAGGAAGCTTGCGTTGCTTCAGAACAGAATGTCCTCTCACTGGAAATGTTTTTGGGACAGTTTCCATAAACAGCAACTCTGCCCTCCAGAAGCCCTATTAATGACTCACTGCCATTAACTTTTTTTTTTTTTTTTAAATGCATGGGTAGGAACTGACGAAAAGGTTTAGTATACCATCATATACATGTACGCATTTATACAGAAAGCAGATTGGCAGTTTCATTAGGGGCCTGACTGCACCTTTAGCATCTAAGTAATCCAAGTACCAGAATCAGTCAGTGACTCCTCATATACGGAGAAGAAAAAGGAAATAAAAAAAAAAACCATGTTTTAGAAGTAATACAGTTCTTAATCTGAATGATGAACATTCCTTAATGTAATAGAAAACAGACAGGCGCTATAACAATAATTATTTTATGTTGAGATTTCTGCATTGGAGCACATTACTGGTGATCTTCAGCAGTCATAAGCTGATCCATGAGGGTATTTTTAGGTCTTCATCTGCCACCTGCTGGACAGAACCGGAACAGAAAAGACAGGTTTCAGATTTAGTAAAAACAACATTTATAACAACAGCAGCGCTTTATTGTCTGATGTACTGCGCATTTTCTGTCTATGTGTGTGAATAAATAAAGTTTGACTCAAGTAATATGTTATATTAGTCATATTTAGGTCCAATAGGACCTAAGCTTTATTACATCCATTTGGGTTTAGTTGCATCCAGTTGTGTTTAATTCTTGACATTTCAACTTAAACTAATTCGATTAATTTTTCTTGCGCTTAAATTAATTCAAGTCATTAATTTAAATACCTTCATTTGTCCCCAGCTGCCAGTTTACAAGGGAATAAACCTCGAGATGCCTTGATTAACCTCTGCTGCCATCTGATGGTCATTAAACCACAAGCTTCCTTGGTCAGGACTGGGTCGTTTATTTCTTCTGCTGTCCTCTGGTGGACAAACTAGAGGACAGCAGAAGATTGAGCTTTTATGACGAGTTTCATTCCAGAACATCCTTCCATCCATTTTCTAACACCTTTGTCCCTAGTGGGGTCGGGAGGTGCTGCTGCCTATTCCTGCGAATGTTTCAGGCGAGAGGCGGGGTCACCCTGGAGAGGTCACCAGTCTGTCGGAGGCCAACACAGAGACACATAGGACAAACAACCATACACACACACACACACACGCACCCACACCACGCAGAAAAAACACACGCACGCACAAACTTCTTCAGTTTCTTTCACCTTGACAATCTTATTTATCACCAA
>CAEGAD010102418.1:0-17952 GCA_903067055.1 Poeciliopsis paucimaculata
TTTTTTTTTTTCAATTTTATTTTTTTTATTTTTTTTTTTTTTTTTTTTTTTTGCAAAAAATTAATTTTTTAAAAAAAAAAAAATACTTTAGCTACTTTTTTTGGTAGGGGTCAATTTGCACAGTTCCCCCCCCCCCCCCCCCTATATTTTACATCAATATATGGTTTATGAGTCATATCAACCAATCTAAAAGCAACACTCACCCTAACCAGTGGTGGCTTCTGATCTGGGCAACCAATGGCCCCATTGGAATGAGGTGTCTGTGTTTCAGGGAGTTGGGGGATGGGAGGTTGTGGTACTTGCTGTCTTGCCCAAAGGCACATCAACATGTGGCACGTGAGGGAATCTGGAGCTCAACCTGTGACCTTTGCTTGCAAGTCCAATATTTTTCAAACTCATCCACCACATGTTGTGCATTACACTGAACATGGACCACAGGAAGCAGAGCAGAGCGAATTACAGAACAGCATGTTAAATTTGTGTCACAAATTTATTGTATTATTCAGAAGTTTAAGGTCCTCCAACACGTCCCTGGGTGTAGGGGGAAAATTGATGACAAATTAAAGAGAAAAAAAAGGTGAATGGCAAGTTTTTTTGGAGAACAACCTCCAAAGAAATTGAAGGTCAGCTCCAAAGTCAAGGTAAATCAGTGTCAGATCCCACCATTCATCGTTGTTTGAACCAAAGTGGACTACAGGGGAGATGACTAAGAAGGAAAGCAAAGTGTAAAAATGTTAGACTGTAATTTTCCACAGTACATACTGACATGTCACAACGCTTCTGGGAGAATGTTGTTTGGATAGTTGAGACAACTGGAGCGTTTTAGCAAGGCATCAGCTCGATGCTCACAGACACGAAAACGAAGCAGACCAAGAAAAGTAAGAGAAGTGCTGTGCTTTAACAATTCTAATGAACCACATTTAAAAAGCAATATTTCATCTTGATTGTGTTTTTTAGAATACGTTTATTCATTATTACCTTTTTGTTTTGTTAAGTCTTGCAGTGACCATTGTGGGCTTCTAGTTCAGTATCAGAAGAGTACCAACAATTTGGTTCCCGTATGTTACTGCTAGTTTTGTAGGAAATAGCAGATTCAATTCTCTCATTAATAATCTGTCTCTCTGTCTCCAGTGTTTTGTGCAGAAGTTGGACGGGTTCATCTCATGGCTACAAGAGGCACTGGACAGCACTGAAAACTGGACACAGCCCAGGCAGGACTTGGACAGCCTTAGGGTTTACTTGGACACTCACCTGGTAAGCAAACATGCTAGTGTGTTGGTGTGTGTTTTTCTCATAAGTGAACATGCCACGATAGGATAATATTTTATTTTACTTATTTCTTACTTTAAGTCATGCGATCGAGCAAATCTCCTTGTCTTCTAGAATCCCTGTCATGTAAAATCACCCTCCACACTTAAATACAAAGGTAACTCGCCTGATCACAGGAACAGCTGTTCATGCATATCTTGCACAGATTTATACACACTACATACATGAGTTTATATGCCTTGCATCTTGATGTGACAAATCCAAGCTTCTGCTCTGGCTGGCAGGTGAGGCCTGTACTCTGCATTACAGCACGGTGTTGAAAAGTACCAGAGAACTGTCAAAAATACAACTGTTGAAAATACATTATATTGCCAAAAGTATTCACTCACCTGCCTTGACTCGCATATGAGTTTAAGTGAGATCCAGTATGACTCTACTCCACCCTTTGCAGCTAGAACAGCTTCATCTCTTCTGGGAAGGCTGTCCACAAGGTTTAGGAGTGTGTTTGTGTGAAGACCACCCCAGACTCTGGCATTCATGTCTTTATGGATCTTACTTTGTGCACTGTTGCACAGTCATGTTGGAAGAGGAAGGGTCCAGCTCCAAACTGTTCCCACAAAGATGGAAAAATAGAATTGTCCAAAATGTCTTGGCATGCTGAAGCATTTAGAGTTCCTTTCACTGGAACTAAGGGGCCAGCTCAGCTCCTGACAAACAACCATACACCATGATCCCTCCTCCACTAAACTGTATGCTTGGCACAATTAGTCAAGTATCGTTCTCCTGGCAACCACCAAACTCAGACTCGTCCATCAGATTGCCAGATGGAGAAGCGTGATTCATCAGGGAACTCACCTTCACTGCTCTCATAAAAAGTTGTGTGTCATTTGTGTGTCAGTTGAAACCATAGCTCTTTTGTAAATGACCAACTATAATTTCCCCAAAGCGCAGCATATGTATAAAACGTTGCTGTCTCCTCAGATGAGCTGAATTAGTTTCAGTTTTATTCATTTTGTTAGTACACATACTATGAGAACTGAGTCATGCTCTCGCAAATCAAATGCATGGTGCTCTCAAGATAATAAGAAATAAAATATGTATCTCAAAAAACCTAGAAAGGTATTGGAGTCTAAGCTCAGAAATGAAAGAAACCTGATGCCTGGTTCTGATCTTGGCATCCAAAAATCAAATCAAATCAAATTTTATTTGTATAGCACATTTCAGCAGCAAGGCATTTCAAAGTGCTTTACATAATAAACACAAAGTCATGCAACATAGAGTCAACAATCAAAAACTACATTAAGTGTAGTGCCATAACAAAAACTCAGTTAAATGTGATATTTAACCTGCCAAACTCAGCTAATGAAAATTGACCTACTGGGCCCTTCAAAAACTCGGTTAATAAAGTTAACCTACTTTATGCAGACAACGCAGTCAGTATTAGATACATTTGCAGCACTTTCAGTCAATAATCATTAAATTTATAATTGATTACGTTTCAAATCCAACTCTAAACAGGTGGGTTTTTAGACGAGATTTAAAGGAAGTCAGTGTTTCAGCTGTTTTACAGTTTTCTGGAAGTTTGTTCCAGATTTGTGGTGCATAGATGCTGAATGCTGTTTCTCCTCATTTGGTTCTGGTTCTGGGGATGCAGAGCAGACCAGAACCAGAAGACCTGAGAGGTGTGGAAGGTTGATACAACACCAGCAGAACTTTAATGTATTGTGGTGCTAAACCATTCAGTAATTTGTAAACTAACAACAGTATTTTAAAGTCTATCCTTTGCGCTACAGGGAGCCAGTGGAGGGACTTTAAGACTGGTGTTAAAGGGGTGCCCAGATGGAAGAAGATTGAACTCTCTATAGAGCGGATGCTCAGGACAGTTAAGAACAAGAATTATGAATATAATCTCATGCAATGTTTTGCATCCATTGCTACCATGATTTTTAATGATTTATCACACAAATTAGCTTAAACACAGGTGATTTTAATTTATTATTTAATGGAAACAGCATTTTCAGAATTAAGTTTTTTTTACATTAGCAGAATCTGAATAAAGATGTGTGCACATTTGCAAAGGAAACGCAGTCATAGTGTCTGTTAGAGCTGTTGAACCCTTTGGATCTAGTGTGCTGCCTGATTCTCAATACAATGCTTTATAATAGTCAGAAGTCTGTTTAATACTAATGTTAACTTCATGAGGAAGCCCTAGACTATATCAGAAGTACCCATTTTAAAACATTTGTATGCAGAGACCTGGAGCACTATACACCTCAGGTGGGCGGCGACCCAGAGTCTTGCTAAAATGTCTGGTTTTAATTGGTATTTAAAATATCTGCTCATCTTTAAATAAACTAGCTGATAAGGTTTTTCCTGAACAGTAACTATTAGCAAGAGCTAATAGGTTTAGCTAGTTAAAGTTATGGCCTCACAGAAAAGTTGATCCAGGCAAGATTTAAATGAATGACAGAAGTAATGTAGGATTTGTTGAGCACATGAGCCCAAGTCTAAATCTGTGTAAAATGAGCTCAATGACTTTTAATGTGAAAAGCAATTGAAAAGGACAAAGTGCTACGTACATCTACATACGAGACAGTATGGCTTTATTTATGCATTAGGCTAACCTTTGAATCTCTGAATCTCCCTCCTGGACTTGTTGCCCTCGTGGCCCTGATTGGACTGTGCAGATATAACAATCTTAAAAATAAAAAGTTGGCATCAAAAACAACAACAAAAAACTGCAAATGGGCAAAAAGCATTTTAAAGTCTGTCTCTTGTGATTCCTGTTTGTGTTATTTTGCTGGTTTGTTTACTTATGTTGACTCGGTTGTAGGTGCCAGCAGCGTTACTGTTTGTGGTGGTTAGCTTCAATTAGAATTCTTGCTTCTTAATTGGCATGTCTGGTAAATAAAGCAAAAGGGGATGAAAAAGCATTGCTAATAGGACTTTGAACTGCTTCACTCTTGATACCATGTTAGTCAACTGACTTGATGTCTGAGTGTGTTTTTGTGTTGATAGTCACACTTGCACTTTGTAGTTATTAGCTGGATGAATAATTGCATGTATTTTGTTGATTGCAGCAGAGTAAAGCTTGGATTTCTTCGTCTTTTTTTCTCTTTAGATCTGTTGCTTTTTCATCTCCTTTTCCCTCACATTTATTATATTGTAACTATTTCTGTGTCCAACAGCATTTATTAACAAATTTTAGATTTTTAAATCAAAATCAGCCATACATATTATAATCTGCTTGAATTGGGCTCCATCTATCAGGCATTCTCAACTAACTGCTTATGAATAAACACATAAATGTGTTTTAAGGCAAATGTATATTTGGGAAATTGTTTTGTATTGAAATGAAGTGAGATTAAAATACAATATTTAATTTTAAGAGCATCGTGGTCATGTAATTTCTGTTTATAAAACAGACAAGAATGTTTGCATGCCGTCACTTGAGTATCAGTAACGGACATCAGAAAATATCCTTTTCATAAGAGTAAAGGGTAGAACTGAAGACTTGATAGAAATTAGTTTTATTGAAATATCAACAAATTATTAGATTATAAATTACAAAGAAATGCATTACACACAAGCCAGTATCATTGAGCAAATAGATCGGATAAATTTTGCCCCAAACCGTGCTTTCTTAAACAATAATATCAGATAAACACACCACTTTGCTGATCTAAAGATTTTTCTCTCCCTCCAGCCATTTTCCTTGAAAATGACGCTGTGATTGTTGCTAATGATTCAGTTTTGCCACAAATTCAGCTGAACACTCAGAGCATTTGTTGCAGTTTGATACTTGTGCAATTCAGTTCAAATTGTGCAAAATGCCAAGTTAAGCGATGACGTGCAGCACTCAGGAGTTAGTGCATCAAAACCATTTCAGGTCGAATGGATGGCATCAAATCTACATCGAAACTTGAAAGGACCATAATCCCCTTGGATTTAGCCATACCCACAGGTATAGTCCATACCACTAGCTGTCAGGGTGCCATCTCTCATATGTGCACCATGTTATGAATACGTTGATTAATGAAATGAATAATTTCTCAGGACACCACTGGAAAAAAGGGACTAAGTAAAAATGACAGTTCCAAGGCTTTTGGCCTTTGTGGGTCAGTCTGTAATGATTGATGCCTGTAGTGCTGATTAACTCATTCTCACTTCAGTACAGCCAGATAAACATGTATTAAAATGTTCATAATTCACCAGCAGAACATTCTCCATGTGCCCATCAGGTAGTTCAAGAATATCCGTGGCGGGAGGTTTAAAATATGGTTTTATAGTTTAGCCTTTGACCTTGTTCAGTTTGAAAATGATTACTGCTTCCTTGTTCACTCCAGAATGTGGTGAGTGTACTTTGTATTACACAAGTACTACTTCATTCTCTGTATTGCTTGGTCACATACATTATTAAACACACACATACACACACACACACAAAGATTGCGTGGCTATCTTTGTGGGGACATTGACTTCCATTCATTTCTACTGCCTAAACCTTACCCTTGCCCCTATCCTAACCCTACCCATTACATGCCAAATCCTAACCCGAACTCTCTCAGTTGAATATTTTTTCCAGCTGGCATATGTAGGAGTGCGTGTGTTTGCGTGTGTGACATGTGTGTATCTATATGTGTATTTTAGTGGGTGTGGAGCAAATAAGTGTAGGTCTTTCCAGAACCCTGGGGAGATCAGTGAGGGGAGGGGATGCTAGAATGCACACAGTTCTACACACACGCACACAATGCTCTTTTTAAAGCGCTCAGAGATTGCAGCCAATGAAAGGCCTATTGATTGGGTCTGATGGGCGAACCAAGCCTTTGAATCCCATTAGAGACAACATACTACTGGTGGCCACTTAAGGGGAGGGGCATGAGAAAGATGTCTTTATATATGTGTCTATCTGTGGATATATGTAAGTATGTGTGTATATGGATGCATAGACAGTATACTGGATAAATCAAAAGGCAGGTTGCTTACAAAATTTCATCCCACATATACAGTATTTGGGTAAAAGTACAACCCTTGAACATGTTATCTTAATTATTAAATGCAGTATAGTTTTATTGTGATGCCAATGACTAAAACAAGTGATGTGTAAATATGAAGAATATGTTTTTTTCTAATATTTTTTCTTTTATTCTGTGAATATCTCACAAGTTTAAATATTTGAAAGCAAATAGAATATTAGAAAGAGGTTCAGAGATAAAATGGTGAAGAATTTTAAAACTGGGATCTCATGGAGTTCTGTTCAATATGTCATCTGAAAATGAAGAGGGTGGCGCCTCTACACACATGCTGAGAAATAGTTAAATACCTAAACTGTAAAGCTGGGTAAGGAGACAATTAGAGAAGCAGCCAATAGGCTAACAGTAACTCTTAAGGACCTGTACACCTCAGGTGGGAGAATCCGTCGAAAGAAATGTGTCCCATGTGTCACTCATGACTTCACAAAAAATATGTACAAAGAGTTTTTGTATGCTTTGAGATTTTTGTATTGATATCGATAACAGTGTCCTGATTTGGATAAAAAGCCAAAATAATGATAGGAAAGTTTAATTAGCTTCATGTTAGACTCAATTTTTCTAATAGAGTCAAAGGAAAAATAAATTTAAGTTGGAAAATGTGAGCAGGTACAGTGATAAAGTGAGAAAAAGAAAGCCAAGAAAGAGTAATAAGGGCAACAAGTCAAATCGAGATGAAGTTATGAAGTCAGAGTGAGGGAGGTTAAATGACATGGAGAAAGAAAAGAGAAAACATGAGAGAAAGGAAATGAAAGCATTTCATTGTTTAACATAAAAGCTCAGAGGAGGAAAACAGAAAACAGACGATAGCCAAATGAAGAGAAAGAACAGTGGCTCCTCAGGGAATGCCATCATCCTGTTGTAGCGCTCGCCCCCATATGAATGGAGACAATTTGATCACCGTTATTACAAAGACTCTTTGATCAAATCATGTCTCATCAACTCAAAGCTGTCTATTGTGTGTTTATCTGCCTCTGATCAGTTCAGCCCAATCAGCAATCTCAATGACACACCTCAATGTCAGCTTGGTATCAGTGCTCTGCACCTCATACTACTGTGATTATGCCAGTGCTGAAAACTTGGTATTATGGGTAATCTTCTGAGATTGTTCCACTATGGGCTGCAGGCTCAACTGCTAGTGTTAACAGGTGGTCTAATTACTCAGGCTTTGAAGCTGCTTAACTTACAACCAAGTGAATGTACCGTATGCTAATCAGAGCAGAACTTCAAACCATTAAGGCAAGAGCTGCTAATACATTCCTAAGTTTGTCTAACCCAAGGTGTTAGTTTGTTTTATACACAATTAAGTTACTCAAACAAATTTATGAACAAGATACTCCATCCATCCATCCATCCATCCATCCATCCATCCATCCATCCATCCATCCATCCATCCATCCATCCATCCATCCATCCCAGTTCTCTAGTCACTTCCATAACATACCATTTTCCAAAGCGTGATATGCTGTATTCAGGTCCAGTAACGCCAGCATTCTGGTTCTTCCACAGTATATTTCTATAAATGTCATTGGATATGTTCACAATAGTGACGAGGTTTGAAAGTTAGTTTAGCTCATCAAAATCCAATTCTGTTCCGTTACTCTCTATCACAATCTGAACTCAAAAATTGTGCTGACCCAAAAGTTGAGTCTAACTTCAAGGTGTTTGAGGAGAAAATGGAGCAGTTGGCATTCAAACCAGAATCTCCTAATAGTCTTTTGTGTAATTCATCAGTTTTGTAATTAACCATAAAAGCGAGATATATGAAAACTGCTGTTTGTCTACCTCCTCTTTTCCCTGTCTGCAGAGCTGCATAAATTTGCTACAGTTTATCCTTCCATATGCAAACACAGACACATAGATTTCTAACACACACAACCTCCTATTACCGCCTGCTGTCCAACGTGCATAAACGCTGAGCTGCTTTTCATGCCTTATCATCCCGTGATTGATAGTTGGCTTTTCTACTCTTATCGATTCCATGCTCTCCATATATTAAACGGAGGAAACTGAGCCAAATCGTTGGTGGAGGAAGGCGTTGAAATACGATTGCTCTCTGATAGCCCAGCTAATCTGCACAACCTAAATCCTTCCTAACAACCAGCCATATCCCAGAGACACAGGCTGTCAGGC
This sequence comes from Poeciliopsis paucimaculata, assembly GCA_903067055.1. Classification (NCBI taxonomy): domain Eukaryota; kingdom Metazoa; phylum Chordata; class Actinopteri; order Cyprinodontiformes; family Poeciliidae; genus Poeciliopsis; species Poeciliopsis paucimaculata. Next base: position 8,433 of record CAEGAD010102418.1, read on the forward strand.
TGTTTCTTCTGTAGCTTTGATGGATGTATTTTATGTTTATTAGCTGTTAGGTATTCATCAGCTTATCAGGAAATTAAGTAGGTCAGAGTGGCCCCTGTGAAATTACACTTTCAGCAGTGAGATTTAAGGTAATTTACAATCAGCAAAGATTAAAGAATGAAGATACTTGTTTCTAATTTGGTTAATAGTTGTATAAATGTGTTGAATCTGTGGTGGAGAAGTGAAGAAGTCAGTCATGTTTTATGGGTTATCTGTTAATTCAACATGTAATGTGCAGTGTGGTTTCTATTTGCTTACACAAAGTAAAGAAAGAAGAAATGTTACGTTTTAATTAAAGCAGGTGTTTTCTAAGTACCGGGGTACTCAAAGAGCAAATCGAGAACCACCTCCTTCAAATTATATTATTGCTATTATTTCTGTTTTTGCTGTTCTGTTCTTGAGGTTCCATTCATCTTTCACAGATCTTGTGGAGTTTACCTGCATAGCTATGTGTTGCACCACATGTGATCTTCAGATGCCTTGTGCTAAAATTATGAATTGCTTTTTGATGGGGAAAAAAAAAAAAAAAAAAGAAAACAAGAGACTTTACAGACAACTTTAAATCCAGCCTGTGAAAGTCCTAACTTTAAATAATTATGGTCAGAATTCTTTTTTCAATATTATTATTATTATTATCATCCAGGTATATCTGTTTTGTCTCTGGTATAGGACATAGGGTTAGGGAAGTTGGCTAAATGTCCAATTACATTTTCTGTTTTCAGATAGATCTATGTGCATAGAAATATTTCTCCTTTTCCAATATTGTCTATTAAAATTGACTAATTTTAAAGAAATTAAAATGTATTTAAATTTTATTAAAGTGTCACACCTCCTGTTCATACCATACACAATAATATAACAGGTAATGGCTTTTTATAAATCTGGCCTCTTTATCTAGGCCAATAGTTAGCTAATATATATCATACTAAAATCAAAGGAAAGAGATTATCTCCTTCATGCCCTTCAGACAAAAACAAAGATGTTGGATTGTAAATTTAAACTGAAAGCTAAGCTCTAAACGATTCTATGTTGACCAGTTTTAGCCAGATTCTTCCAGCTTCTTGCTAGTTGCCTGGATTTAAAGCGCCCTGCTCCATTCATCTCCTCTGTTTATAGCCTGCTCCATAAATATTGGCCGTGTGGGGGTGTGACCTTGTCATGTGTTGACTGATGCCATGGGCCATCTATCTCTCATCGAAGACGAAGGAATGTCTCAAGAAAAAAATGTGGAGATGCACCGAAGCTGCATGCTGGCTTTTCTTTGCTTCCTCTCATCATGTTTTTTTTTTTAAACAGGACTCTCACATCCATGTGGTAAATATCTTAGAGCTTCTGTGTTCAATAATAGTGAGCGAAAATAGACACAAAGTCAGCCAGAATTTTAAACAAGCATTCTGACAAATAAAACATTCATTTTTAGTGCAGCTTCCAATATCTACTGTATGAAGAAACGGGCATGTCTCTGGAGCAACCAGAACGACTTGATGTAGGAATCTGGGAAGCAGACAGTGGTGCTACTTCATCGTGGGTGGAGGAATACTTTCTCAATTTCATGATACAATGCCTATAAGAAGTTTCGCCTCCTTTGTTTCATCCTTTCAGTCAGGATGAAATCGGGGTCAATTTAACTTTATATTTTCAATAACAATTTTAAAAATCCTCTGTGTAATTGAAACCAGACTTTTGCAAACACCAGCTAATTAAATTTTTAATAAGGAAACTAAACGAGAGCATTAGATCAGCCCTTTAAAGTGACTGATCTAATTTTCAACAATAGTCAAGCTGACACAAGGCACAGAAAAGATCACTGAATAGTAAGGAGATGTCCACAAAGAGAGCAGCAGCTCATCTTATGGAGCTCTGGCAGCTTTTCCTCTCGGCCTCAGAAATGATTATCCACCATCACTTATTGTAAACAACTTTTACTAACATAATGCAAAGTACATGACTTTGCATGAGTCAGCTTAGTGTCAGCTTCTGACACTAGTCAGTGACGGCGTTAAAAAAACAACTTTATGGGATTTCCACTAAACTCCAATACTTTGAAACAAATGTGTCAGTTATGTACTTCTACAGACAAAAACAGACAATAGTTTAGACAAATTGCTTACATAGTATAACTACTGGTTTTTAATAATAAAGTCTACTAAACACCTTAATTTTCTGGCCAATCAGAACTTTAAAATGGCTGACCAGCTGATTGACTTTGGCCAATAAGGATTTTTATAACTGACACTCCAACAAAAATGCTAAGTTGGCAACAGTTGGGTGACTGTGGAAGTGCAGATGTGACCTAGTGACAGGGTCTGTCGGTCAGTTCTCTCTCACAGCAGAGCAAAAGGGGACAGTGGCTGATATTCAGGCCTTTGTGGAGGAAGATAAGATTGGTTTGATGTGTATGGACCAATTTGCAATCACCCAGAATTTAAAAAATGCCCTGTAGATCTGCCCTACAGAGCAGTAGGGCAGATCTACTTATATCAACCTGTGGGCTAAAAATAGATTATGATGATTTTTTTTTTATTTTTTATGCCATCTGCTAAAATGACTGGCCTTCTCTATTGCTTCTCTGAGGGATCTGGAAGATAGCATGTCTCAGTACCCACTCCCCTGCAAATGAACCAATCAAAACCTGACTTCAAGCCAGCGCCGCCCGAATGGAACCACAGGTCCCAGGGTGCCAGGGAGTGGGTAGCGGGATGGAGCTAGGCGTTAATGCAAACACCGGTTTGAATCTGTAAAATGGCTACAAGTTGATGAGCAGTGGACCAGTGGTATAGCTTTGATTCTTGATTCAGAGCCAGAAGCAGAAGAAGTGGAGTCTCCTCCACTACCATCAAGAATGCAGCAGCACTTTCTGAATGATAAGACAATGCTCCCACAGCCTCGGGAAGGGCTGAGTGGACCCGCTTGAGCTATCACCTGCCTGCGCTCTATGGTTGCTAGGTAACAGGGCAGTGATATTTATGAAGTTTTCGGAATGTCTCGTTTTCCAGATACCAAATGAACATATAGCCAAAGAAAGCTCAGGTATTCTAGAAGCAGTAAAGATCCAGATGGAAGTACGGAAACGTACAAAAACGATGTTACAGATCCCCTTAAAGAAAGTTATGAATGGAAAAACTAAAGCATTTCTTTCATTTAGGTTTTGACAATCACACCTAAAGCAACTTACTTATTTATTAGCCGATTCAGATTAATGTTTTTATTTTGTGCTTTCTTTTGATGTAGTCTATGACACAAAAATCACCTATAGGTTGGTTTTTGCGCAGGTAAACACACAACCTACAGTGGTGTGTTGAGAGCGAAGTGTGTGTATTGTGTGAGCATGCATGGATCTAAATATCAGTGTGCAGCATTTCCCACTGCAGCACAGCAGGTTGTCAGAGGTGGTTAAGTCTTGCGGCTTGAGCTCCTCCAGAGAGACTTATACACATACTAGCCAACCCACGCACACAAATAAGATCAGAAAGAGCTCTAATGGTGTTCAGAGACCAGACTGCAGGGCTTTACCAACACTGCCTCAGGCTACTTTGTGTCTGTCCATCTATCTATCCATTTAACCATTTATAATCAGTTCATCCAGCATCATATCTACTCTCATGTTTTTTATTCATCTTCCCCTTTCCTTTGTGTTTTTCCTGCTGACTATACTAGAGTTCTCTTTTTCTTTACATCAAAGTAGGACTTCTGTTTTCATGTTATCAGCCTTTGCAGATTTCTAGGTTCAGATGTACAAATTGTACAAAAACAGACAAAATGTATTACACAATTATGTGATGAGAATTTGCACCCCTCCCCTTTTCTTAACTGCAGATGTTTTAGGAAATCTGAGATGTTTTTTTTTTTTTTTTATTACTGTTGTTAAAAGCTTACAATTAATGTGGGTGCTAAATGCAACTGCGGTCAAAATCGGATGAATTCACCAATGAGAGCTTAAATAGGATAGTTACAGTCAAACCTCTGGGGTCTCTTTTTCTTTTTTTAATTTTTTGAACCAATCGTCATGCTCTCCTCTCAGAACATCAGTGCTCATAAGGTAACGACCTCAAACTCTAAACGACCAAGGTAACTGCAGCTACCTAAAATAGCAGCAAGAATTTGGCTCACGCATGTTTACATGTTACACCAATTTAGATTTCTAAAAGAATTACACATAAGCAGAATTCTATTAAATTCAGTTAAATTTATTTATATTGTGCCTATTCACAGCAAATATCATCTCAACTGTACAAAAAAAAAATATTTCATTTTAATCATACATACATTCCAACTGATCCTAGTTATCAATAGTACATTACGCTGAATTAATTATTCAGTTATTACCTGCTTAGAAGTCTGGGCATAAGGCATGTGCTGTATAAAAGGAGAGTCACCGAAATGGAAGAAATTGATGAAAAGTCAAATCACATTCACAATGTTTTTGGGCCAGAAACACTATAAGGATGACCAATCAAACTGAGAACCAAAGCTCCATCAGAAAGGGTTGCAGTGAGCCATGCTTACTTTGCTAGATTTTAGCAAAGTCTTGCAAATATAATGTGCTTTGATATTTTCTAGAATTATCTGATGGACAAAAGAAACCTTCAAGTTAGCTACTTTAAGATAGACTGGTATAGTTTCCAAACCCATGAATTGCTCTGAATGTTTTCAGTGTTGAATTGAACTTTGTTTCTCTTTTAGACCTTCAAGCTGAATGTGGACAGTCAACATGCTCTGAAGGAGAGCATATTGGCAGAAGGAAAATCACTACTCAGTATCATCACTTCCCACCAGCTGGGTATGTTCTTACTTCACACGTTATTATTGTTATTACCTGGATTAAGCCAGTGACCTTCAGGAAGTAAACCTTATTAATGTGGTCAGATAAGGATAAAGACAAGAAAGTATATTGGGGCTGAGGGATTGGAGATGTGGAACCAAACAACAAAGAGCATAGACAATACTGAGAGAAAAGTGTATATAGCAATTTATACTATGTTCAGTTTCAATATTATAGTTGCAATTAAATTCAGAAGTACTGTAATTATCCCAAAGGGAAATAAAATGTCATTAATTCAATTATCTTTCATCCACAACAACCTCAAGAGTCGTTGTGGATGGTGATGCTGTGGGCAGTGAAACTAACTAGTAGCGGTTAGTCTCACAAACACTAAAGAATCTCTGATAGATCACTGCTGCTGTGAAACAGTCTCATGACTGGCATGATGTGATAGCAGCTCTACTTTCAGGCAGTAGAGAGGAGATTCCACAGTAACATGTCCTGGATGACACCAAAGTCTACTAATCCACCTCCTTTGCTTTTGCTGCTCCTCTCTAAATCTCTGGTCAGAAGCCGAGCAGAGAGACAATAGAGTCGGGATATGATTCTTATTTATTATGATCAATAAAAGAGATGGTTTGAACTTCCTGCTCCTCTCTATCTGTTGGGATTTGGGTTCATACTTCAGGTATTATTTGATATGTTGAGATGAAACCAATCAGCTGGCCCTGGTAGTAAAACAACAACAATAAAAACAACAACGAAAAAACATTCTTGTTGAAACAGTTGTAGTTGGATAAAAACAACTGTCTGACAGAATAAGACCAATGTTTGTCCAACTGCACAGCATCCCAAACCACAGGGAAAAATAATTCCAAAAAACACTTAATATCTAAGACTTGACGTAGCAGACCTGCCGTCTCCAGTTACTACTAAACTGTATATACTTTGATATGGCTGGGTCACCAAAATGTATTTACTTCAAAAATGGACAAAGCACTGAACCTTCTGGGTGATTCAAGCAATAAACACAGTTCAAAAGATAAAATGATTGAATAAGATTCACTTATCAGCAAACGTTTTACAAAACTCCCAACAGTGCAGTTTTAATCCCCATGTTTTGTTTTGTGAAAATGGCTTGATTGAAAGAATTTTCTAGCTTACCAAACCAATAGGTAGGTAAGTTATTTTTCTGATAAATATTATCCTGTCTGACTTGTCCCCTGGTTCCTGCTGTTCTTATCCCTCCAGCTCTGAAGGATATCCTCCATATGGTTGGAAGCCAGTGGGATCAGCTCCAGTGGCAGATCCGACGCCAACATGGCTGGATGCTTCGCGCCCTTCGTTGCATCCAGACCCGCCTCCTCTACACCAGCCATTCGCAGCAGCCCTGTGCGTCCATGCTGGACTTGTCAGCCAATGGGAAGTTTCCATGCCTTGCAGAAGACCTCAAGGTAAGCAACGAGTGTGCTCTGTCTTCTCTGTGGCGATTAATGTTTGTTATTCTCATGTGCTTTTTGTTTGTTTTTCATTTTGTGATTCCTTCTGTTTCCTCTCTGGTTGATCCTCCCTGCATCCCTCTTTATCTGCTTGCACATGCAGCTCACAGTAACAGCAACTCATCACCAATGGAACACTTGTGTGTATGTTTATTCATTGTAGGTGCCAGTTACCTTCCTGGCTTATATGTGATTTTGCTGTTGCAATTTTCCTTACATAATTGATTAATTGAGAGAATTTGCATTTTTGCAGTGAATGTTTCAGTTAGACTGGTCAGGATTTCTCTACAAAAAAGTCTTTAAACCAACTTTTTTCCTGCATGGCAATGTCTTCTAGGGTGGTGGGATTTAGGGATCAGAAGTGTGTGTTGGAACCGGTGATAATGCATTACTTGTTGTTCCTTTTTGTTTTCTCATGTAGGTTTTGGTTAGGCTTTACCTAATATTATGTTCATTCATTTGCAGTTTGATTGCAAATGAAAAAAAAAAAAAATACAGGTTGGTATTTATCTACCTTCAAAATATTATTCTTTTGGGCTATACTTGCTGTCTTTCCTCTTCCCCATCACTTTCCTTTTCTTCTTTGAAACCTGATTGTTTTCAGTTTAGTTGAAGAAGCTCTAATTATTTCTTTATGTGTGTATCCATTAGTTATCAGCACATAAATTAGTCAGATTTTTTTCAACTGTGAATCTCTTTTTACACCTACAGCTTTGATCCATAAAAACCCAAACCTTCACTCTGAGGTCCAGACTGCTGCCTTATTGTTGTTGGCTGATTGCACAGTAAAGATGCAAATAAACTCAGATAAAACCAAGCATTTCACTTAGTGCACATGACATTTTAAATATCACACTTCATGCAGTTTATGGCCTTAAAAGAACTAAAGGTAACTATAATGTGACTCTCAATCAGGTAGAAACACACTGGCTTTGTGGTTGTTGTAGTCAGTGATATATAAAAAAAAAAGAAAATAGAAATTAAAAGATTAGAGATATAACAAGTCTGAAAAGCCACTAAGGTACGTCGAAGCACCACAAAATCAAACACGAAAATAATCTTTTTGTTTATGTGTAATTAAATCTTGTTAATCTGGATGTGTCAGGAGCTTTGTTTTTACTTTAGGTTTGAACATTGTTAGACCTCTGAGGTCGCTGTGATGTCTTCTCCAGGTTTTTAAGTTCCTCGACAGCAGACCTTTTTTCTGCCTACTCATTTTTATCTCAGTGATGTAGATTCTCTGACTGGTCATTTTAGTAAACATTGCCTCTCTATTTTATACAATAACTGCTGTGTTAAAAAGAGGTTATTGCCTGTGCCTGTGTGTAGGTAAATTATAGTATCTGCTGCTTAAAGCGTTTTTGCAGAAAGATTTTACATTTGTGGAAGAAATCTAATTTACAGGAGCATATTCTATTCTTAAATGGACTTCTAGCCTCTTTTAACAGTGCAGTTAAAGAAGCAAGGGCAACATATTTTTTAATTTGATTGCTAGCATCTCTAAATAGGTTTTTAAGCTATCAGGGTCATTACTACCGCATCACAAAGGATCTTGCATGTTCTGGAGTGAGAAAGGTATGTTTTTGTCCGTGACCTGGAGCTTGGCGGGGAAAAACATCTTGTAAAGGAATTCAGATCTGACCAAAGCCTTAGGAGTGGATTTCTTTACTGCGATAAATGAGAACGCCTTTTTCCTTGCAAGTTTGAGCATTCATTCTTTATTTTGGTGTATTCTTGCAATGAATGGATAACCTCCAGGTTACAGCTACACAGATCTGATGAGCCCTGTCCATATCTACCAGTGTGGGGAATGACTCTGATTCAAAAATCTTCATCAAACATTCTGTGATAAAAACAGTAAGTCTGTATGAATGTTATTTTATCTGGACCTTTTTTCCAGGTCATTGTTTTTAACTTTTATCATCTTGTTTACCTTTATTAGCATGTTACAGGTGGCTTCGAGCTCCAGCACTCTGCTTTGGGTGTTTCTCATTGACGTCTCAAGTAAAGCCCAATCCATTGATTATTGAACAGACAGCTTTGAAATGAACTGTTCCTCCAGGCCTTGCAGCATCACCTCCATGTCGGCCCCCGTCAGCAGAGGCCCAGAGTTGCTAACGGTGTCTAGTGTTTGGCTAGCCTCTATTGTTTGGGGTTTTCCTCCTCACCAGGTTCTTGTTCTTAAAATGTTTGGGTGTAATTTTTCATTGTCTTACCCATTTCGGCACATGGGTAAGATGTTCAGGGCTTGCAGAATATTTTTCATCCGTTTTTAGAAGGATTTCACAGAGCTCTTCCAGTGTGCTGCCTACTACGCCATTAGCCAAACAGAAGTCACAAAGTCTTTGTATCTGCTGCCCTTCTCTTTGTCTTTCCTTTGTTCATTTTTGCCTTCCTCCTCTGTATTCATCCCTTTCTCATCCCTTTCTGTGTTAACTTTGCAGTCTGCTCATCTGAAGAGATTGAGATGATTCCTATAAATGTCAGGAAATATCAGAGTTAGGGTGGTGGGATTTAGGGACCAGAAGAAGATGTACTCATGCCAGCAACTATATCAGTTCAACATTACAACAAGCACTACGGATTAATACGCATGTACACACTTCTTAGTGAACAGTAGTAGTACTGTGGTGAAGGAGCAGCACCATATCGCTGCATGTTGTTGTGTGAAGTGCATCTTGTTGCGTGCTGACGATGGAAGAAAAGGTGGAGTGCTTTGGAGGTGTGAACACTAAAAAGGAGATGAGAGAGGTTTTTAATACCAGTGTGAAAGCAGTGTAATATTTAACAGCTTAAGGAGATTTGTCTGTCACATTACAAGTTTTCAGAATGAGCCTAAAAATATGCACACACAATCACACGCATACAAACAGCCAATCGCAGTTTCTTGGATTCTGAAATGTGGATTTGTGTTTACAGCGACGGCAGGTAAATCTGAATCTCTTAGCTGTTTCAGAATCCAAATGTCATCATGTTTTAACATTCAAAACTCTTTATTTAGCAAGAATAAGGTATGTCCACGCATGAAAGGGACTATCTAGTACCGTATTTTCTGGACTATAAGTTGCAGTTTTTTTCATAGTTTGGCCGGGGGTGTGACTTATACTCCAGAGCGACTTAAGTGTGAAATTATGAACACATTCTTATATCATATTACATGTTATTTTCACACTAAACTGCAGAGGGCGCTCTAGGCCTGTGTTGATAATGTGTGTGGTAG
>CAEGAD010102447.1:0-65547 GCA_903067055.1 Poeciliopsis paucimaculata
ACAAAACCCAAGATACCCACCACCAACCCACCCTCTCTAAATATCTATCTCTCTCTCTATATCTCTCTCTATATATATATATATATATATATATATATATATATATATATGTATGTGCCTCAATAGCCCATCTAGGCACACTTTTCTCTCTGTGATAAAATCAGTTGAAGTTGAAGTAGCAGAAATAAGAACCAGAATACTCGCTCACCTCTTTTTAGGAGGCTTCCTCGGCCATCCAAGGTGCAGTTCCAGCGCTCGTTTCTGAATTGATAGCGACACTCCAACTGGCCGAGGCGCACCGACTCCCGGAGCGTCTCGGCTAAACCGGGCTCTCTGCGGCACATCCTCTTCTGCCGCCTGGTCAGACTCATCTGCTCGCACTGCTTCAGGTGGGCCTTCCCCGATGGAGCTTCATTGGAAAATGGACCTGGTAAAAGCACCAGTGGCTCTCGGCCTGTCAGCCTGTAATTAAGAAGAAAACAATAGTAAATGTAAAAATGGGTCTATGTTAAAAAAACATCCCACTGCATAATTAAAAAAGAAGAAGAAGAAGAAAAAAAACAACAACAAACAAACAAACAAACTTTCGAGTAAATAATTTCTTACGGTAATTAACTGCCAAAGTTTTAATATTTCCCAAGCTGGTATCTGTTGTTTTAAAGCTATTTAAACTTTTCCTATCAAATTTTGTTTAAAAAAATTGCAAAATGTCTACTAAACACAATTATAAATTAAATAGCAAGTGAAATAAACTGAATATGAAGACATTAGACATTTACGCGTGCGTAATTAACTACTGAAGATTTAATAAAGTAGACTATTCCCATACAGTGACTAGAAAATGAAAGTGAATCAACATGTGTAAAATGCCTGAATAAAAAGTTAACCGTCTGACCCAAAGTAAGCTGCAGTGTTCGAGAGGAGGATGCAGAGTCCAATGGTTCGCAATAGGCAGGCGGTCCCTGGGAGCCTGGAGCGCATTGTGCCGGTTCGGCGCTGTTCCTCATTGCGGTGACTCTTCAACGGAAAAACTCTGTGCCGTCTACTCGGCGCTTCTCTTTAAGGGGCCCCACATACTCAACACTGAGTGTCGGAGCGATGCGCATGGCACAGTGGGTCCGCTGGGAGGCAGGGCTGTTTGGAGGAGGAAGCATCATCCTGCCGCACCCTCCATGAAGCCTCGGCATTGTTGAATGTTCCTCCCACTGCGACGCCACCCAGATGCGCACATTTTTGAGCCAAGACAGTTTTTGGAATATCTATCTGACATTTTTCTATTATTTGCATCTTTTGATCCAGACCCTTTCGTCGTGCAAACTCTGTTATTCTGTATAAACTGCAATATGTGAACATTGCAAAGCTTCCTGGATTATCTCCACAGATTCAATATCCTTAATAATGGCAGCAACACTGGAATAAACGACACAATTACTGTTTAAATATATGATCTATTTAGAACAATGATGTAACTTATGCTTAAATTGAAAGGAAATACCAGCATAATGATTCTCAAGCTTAAATTAACCAAACACTGCAGGTCGTGAAAGGATCCATAAAATGTAATTGAATGTAATTGCGCAAGATTTGTTCCTCCAATTTAACTCTATTTTCCAGTTATGGATGTAGCCCCATCTAGTGTGCGGAATCTAGGAGGAAGGGAGAGTTCTGCTCAGAAGCATCCACATAGAAAAAGAATTTACATTTTCTCGGAAAGTGCAGAGGACTCAGTGTTCAAGAAGGGTTGATGTTGATGTTTTAAATATTGCCCAGCCCTTCAAAGCAAATTGTTATTTTAAAAGATATATATTTAAATACCACTGTTTTTGAAATGTATGTTCCTTTAAAATTGAAATGTAAAGTGTAACAGTTACCACGACTAAACCAGGAGACACATTCTAATTGAATAGGAGGAACTGGCAGGAAATGTTGTGCTGGAAGAAAATCACTTTATCTTGGATATGAACAAGACAAAGGGGATTATTTTGGTCGTCAGTAGGCACAACACAGAGCGTAGTTCTTACACTGGGAGAAGAGTGTATTTTGTTTGAGCACTGCACATGGGTTTTTGTCTGACTTGGAAATGTAACTATGCCAAACTACTTCTGATAATGCAGCATATTAGTCCTTAAAATTTGCTGAAAGGACTGTTTTTATCCTGTGTAAACACATGAAGGTAAACATTAATTTGCACTTATGTATTTGTGTATTTGTAGCTATCAGCACTGATGGCTCCTCTGGCCATAATGGAAGACAATAAAGACTTAGCTTAGGTTAAGTATAAACCAACATTAACTAATTGCAGAAAAAAAAATCAGAATAAGTTAATTAGCTGAAAATTTCTTTGACTATATATGCAGTACATTTCAAAAATATTTATTCCTCTTGGACTTCTTTCATGCTATGTCAATTTTCAACCATATACTTCAATGTATATATACTTTGGGGATTTTATGTGATTGAAAAGCACAAAGCTTTGCATTATTGTAACTTCAAAGGAAAATTATTCAGTTTTCAGTTTTTATAAATATAACTCAATATCAATGAAGTGTGAAGAAGTTTAAAGATTAGGTCACAAAACTGCATCAAGGCAACGCTGGGGCCTGTGACCGTGGAGTTTTAAAGGCTTTTAAAACTTTGCACTAAAAAAAGGCAATAGTGTGAACATTCATGAAACTCGTGGCTAGATACAAGTTAAAATCCAAAACAGCAATCAAAAAGAACACACAAAACATGATCAATCCAGTTTTTCTTTTCCAGTCTTTCTGCACCAAATTTTTCTAAATAAAAATGCCATATTTAGCAGATTTTTAAAATTAATTTCCACAGTATGACTCTAATCAGGAACATTTGTTTGGGTTTATTTTTGTTGTCATTGTCATAGAAACTATGTGCTTTTTCACATAAATATATCAACATCCAGTTGAAGGAAATTTACCTATCCACTTTTTGCAAATCTGTAAAGAGCGCGACTGAAGTTGAATTGTGAGTTGTGGAATATTATCATTTGTCTCTCTCCGCACCTCTTGATGGCGTTACAGTAATATTTTAATGCTTGGATCTGTCGTCAAATTAAAAAAAAGGAGACGATATCAGTAGGTGGCAGTAATGCAACGTTAACGTTTCTTGACAACCGCCAACAAAAATCAAAAAGAAGAGGAAGAAGAAGCGGGGGAGGATGACGACAACCGGAAATCGCCATTTTCCAGTTGAGCAGTAACGGAAGAAAGACCGAGAAACATCTACAAAGGTAAATTTGTTATTCAAATATTTAAACAATCGCGGTTATCAAACATTCTTTTACCAACATATTGTTAAAAATGTGTAGTTTTACACGTTTTTCGATTACGGCTGGTTTTTAGGCTTCGAAACCAGACATTTGGAGTTTGTTAGCCGCTTTTTTAACTTCAACGGGAGTGCTTTGTTGTGTTTTCATTCATACATTTAATCCTTAAATATACACGTAATTTTTAACAGTCTTTGTTGATCTAGCATCTCGTGTTATATTTTTACAGATAAAGCTGTTCACAGTTACCAGTAATCTATTGCCAGTTGTGGATCCTTCTCGGCTAACAAGCTAACATTCGTTAGCTGTCATTTTAACAGTCAATTTGTTCTCTTTTAGATCAGTGTTATCACAAGATATAGGTTTGCAAAACGGTTTACTGTTCAGATTGCGTCTATTCTACTGACACATGTACAAACCGCAGCAATATATTTGTTAGCTAAGCATTTGGTTCGATGGGTGCTAATCAGCTGACTAGGTTTAGCTTATGGATATGCAGAGAAAATGCTGATGTTTATTTTCACAGTTACTGATATTATGATAAAAATACAAGTGCAGTTCCTCCTACGTTTCAGTTTGAGCCTTCTCTCATTCATAGGAAAATGATCACCACTTAAACAAAAGTGAAACTATTAAAGATATGTGTTCCGCTTTAAGATAAATGTTTATAAATGCAGACAGAAGTGGCAAGATTATAAAATGCAACTTTACCTATTTCTGATTCAAAGGCAGATTCCTTTGTTGAAACTGAAAGATTTATTGAACGGTAAAAGCAATTCTTTTCCGATTCTTCCTCATTTTAAGAATTTATGGGTGATGCATCATTTTTGAATGGACACAGGTTTGCAAAATAAAAAAAAATTATTACAATTTTTCATTAGTTAAGCTATTACAATACTTTATTCGCATTTACAAACTAGTTTTACAAAAAGAAACCTATTTTCAAAACTCATATTTGAAAAACTATTTCAAATACATGTTATAATATTTTTTACGTTTTCAGCTAAAGGTGAATTAGTAGTTTTTTTGTGCGTCTTACTGGTTAATTCAGCAATTAATGTGACTGTGTTGTTTCAAGGATTTCTAAGAATTACTACATGTGGTGGCACCTATCACACACCTCAGGGCACTCCCACATTAATTACAGTGATATTTTTAACATTAATGAATCAGGCACTTTGTGGTGGGCCTGTTGCTTCTTTGAGATTATTTGATGTGTAACTCGTTTTACTCGTTCATTTGCCTTATGTCATTAGCTAATCCAAAGTCCTTGGTTGCCATTGGCATGTAACCTCGATAGTGCATTGACATAAAAATTTGGGCCAGTATTGGTATCTGCTATTAACATTGTTACCATAGCTGGTATGTGATATTTACTTATATAAATGTATTTTCATACTCTTTTTGACACCATATACACCAATAAAAAAAAAAAACAACTACCACTGACAGTTCGTATCTGCTTTATTTAGACATGTTGAAACAAATGTGTGATGTTTATTTCCCTCCAAATGACATACAGAAAGAAGATGGGAATAAAACTAAGTTTTACATAGGGTCTGATGCAGATATGTCAAAAAATTATAAACATTGACTGATACTGTTAATAATAATAGTTTATGAATCTTAATGGGGGTTTTTGCTATTCAGTGAGACTGAGACTTTTTTTGGTCCAATAAAAACATATTTGAATTTTAATAAATACTTGGCAACTGAACACAAGTTTATACTGATTTATTTGCTCATCTGATAAAAAAAAACTTAAAATCAATCAAATTGTGTTATATATTCTTTTTTTGTCTTGCATATTTAATAAAGTGGTGGCTTTATGCTTTTTCAACATGTGCTTTACTGCAAGATCACTTTTGCACTCAAACAGTTTTATTGAATTAAAAAAAAATCCTACTTTTTCTGTCGTAAATGTCATAATAATAAATAAGAAAATAGTTTGATAATTCTGACCATTGCATAATATAATTGTGACAGAATGTCGTACAAAATGTTTTATGGCATCTTGAATGTGGAGTGTGTCTCTCTTTAACAATACTAGAAGCTTGGTGCTTACTCCAGGTGGTCTGTGTGGAACTCTGTGGCATATTTTCAAGGAATTTGCTTCCTTCAGCTTTGCAGTCCTTATCTCTGTCACAGTCTTCACCTGCAGCATGGAGCAGCGCAAAACAAGCTCAGACATGCTTTCCCCGATTTATCCACAAACTTTGTGTATGTAACCTTCAAGACACGGCAGAAAAACTGTGGAAGGGAAATGAGAATGCAAATGCGTTATTTTGCTGTGGTTCATGTCATTTTGAAATTCTTCACTGGTTAAATTACTAAAAAAAATTAGAGGAAGTTATCTGGGTGCTGTTTGTAAAGATAAGGTGACTATATTAGATTGGACTTTAAGGAAGTTGTGATTAACCCAATTTAGTTTTGTCTTCCAACTGAGGTTAATAAATACATTTCTATACTCAAATCCTTTGTACACAACAATTGGGTCTAGAGATGGACAATATATTGGCATTGACATTGATACTAGCCAATATTAATGTCAAAGAAACACATTATACATTAGTGTTTCAATGTGTCATTATAAGTAATGTAACTTCTTTTTTTGTTGTTGCTCAGTTTAAAAAGTATGTTTGCGTAACTAAGATGGTAATGAACTGCATAAAAAACACCACTATGGAACATGAGTGGAAGTAAGCTGCAACAGGAATGGATATGGTTATAGATCTAATTATGGAAATTATAGTGACGATTGGTCATGTCAATGATATGATAAGATTCTTCTCTGTGTGAAGCAAAAGGGAGAGTTATTTTGTTTATTTTAAAAAATGTGTAATATCATCTTTGAATGAAATGAAGCCCATTTATTCGTAAGATAGTCCTTGAGTCCTTGAATACTCAAGAAAACCCTTGAGTTTTCTCAAGGGTTTTCATGTATGAGGGTTTTTTTTCTGCATACTTTTCAAGTAAATGCTTTTAAGGCAAATCCTTTTGCTGTTTTGTCAGAAACGGCTTCAATGAAATCAAGCAAATGACAGAAGTGTGTTTTGCAGTTTCATTATTGTGCAAGAAAACAAAAATACAGGAAACGACAACAACCAGAAACTGTCTCAAAGTGTCTTTAAATAAATGAAAGATGAATTTGGGCCAATGGATGTAACATTTAAGATCATGTGCATTTACAGGTCATGCCTTACAGACATGATCTGTAAGTTTTAGTTGAGCCGCTGCGTTCTGTTTAGCACCAGCCTTTTAGAGACGTCACACTTAAGTTTTGTGCGTCCTTGCAGGTACGCCAACATGGGGAACTTTTCCAGCCTCTTTAAGGGACTGTTTGGAAAAAAAGAGATGCGAATTCTGATGGTCGGACTCGATGCTGCCGGTAAGACCACCATCCTGTACAAGCTCAAACTAGGAGAAATTGTTACCACCATTCCTACCATCGGTGAGTCGTCTTCTGCCTCATTATTACTTTATAGCTCGACACCTACACTTTACATTGCCTCTGAAAAGGTATATATGTATCTATTTTTTTTCTGGTTCTAAGGTTTTAATGTTGAGACTGTAGAATTCAAGAATATCAGTTTTACCGTTTGGGATGTTGGTGGCCAGGACAAGATCCGGCCCCTCTGGAGGCATTATTTCCAGAACACACAAGGTGAGAGATTTGATGTTTCTACTCTGTCATCTCAACACTAGCACTTTTCTGCTAAAACTCTCTTTACAGTTGAAGTTCTTTGTTTTCCTCCCTCACATAAATTATTTTCTTTTCAGGCCTTATCTTTGTAGTGGACAGCAATGACAGGGAGCGAGTGGGTGAAGCAAAGGAGGAGCTGATGCGAATGCTGGCAGAAGATGAACTGAGGGATGCCGTGCTGCTTGTGTTTGCTAATAAACAGGTTAGTTTATGAGTTTCCAACATGGACCTCCACAGAGGTTTCTTTCCTGACTACAAACCATAAAGGGACTTAATGTACTAAGCAATTATTTAAGTTTGGGTTAAACATTGTTCTTTATGTGGTATTTCGTTGGTCACTTTTGATTAAAAGGTCTAAAACAATTAGACTAATTATGCAGACTTTGTTACTCCGTTGCAGGGGTTCATGTTAAATGGCTTATTCACAAACACCAGCGAATTCAGTTGTCCTAGTCTAATCAGGTTTAACATTCGGCTGGTCACATGCATCCAATTCCCTCTGTTCATATCGGGCAATGTAAAACTTGCTTTAAATTTGCAATTTGAAAACAAAAAATCTGATTCTTTGTTTTCAATGTTTTTTTATTGATTTATATCTGGTAGGATTTGCCGAACGCCATGAACGCAGCTGAGATCACTGACAAGCTGAGCCTTCACTCTCTCCGTCACCGTAATTGGTACATCCAGGCCACATGCGCTACCAGTGGAGATGGGCTGTACGAGGGTCTGGACTGGCTTTCGAGCCAGCTAAGGAACGCAAAGTGATCCATTGTGCCATGTCTCCGTCTGCCAGCTCTGCCTGCAGTGTTTTTGGGAGGCTGCACATGGCCTAGATGTACTTCTTTACTCTCCTCTTTCCTCAGTTTCCTTTAATTTTTAATTTTTTTTTTTGGAGCTTTGGCCAGTGCGCCCTGACATCAGTGGACTTATGTGTCTTTGTATAAGTATTTTTGAGTGTATGAATGAATGTGCAGAAGTGGCAGCAGTACTGCTGTGCCTTGAACACAGTTAGCTCTCCGTCACTTCTCATTCCTCCAGTGCCAGCACACCCAAAGGCTGCTGGTGTCCGTAAAGCAAAAAGCAATGCACGATGCTGAGTGCTCTGTCCTCTTAAAAAGAATGTCTAAGAAAAAAAAACCAAAAGGTAATAATTCAGTTTTTTATTTGCTGGTAGCTTTTTCAACATGAGTTTATTTACCTAGAAAAAATGCTGAAACAACCTAGAACAGTTGAGGATGAAAAATTTTAAATGTTGCTTTACATTTAAGATCAAAGACATAAAAGCACGAAACAACCGTGTAGTGTTATCTTTGAACTCCATAGTTTGCAGGTTTCTAGTGATCAGAATGTAAATGTATTCAGTGCCAATTTAATGCTAGAATGTTCCAATGGCGGAAACTTCTTCAGTTTCAGTTCAGACATGTGTCTGACAATAAGTATTTCTCTTTGGCCTCATTTGACTTTTGATTAAGTCGTATTTGTTCCGTGTAAAAGATCCACTGCGACTGGATCTGGTGACGGCAATAAATGTTGCAGCGCATGTTTACATATATGGAGGAGTGTTAACTATTGCATGGTTTGTAACCTTAAGGCTTGTGTGGGTTTCAGCTCCACAGAGCCAACTGCTATGACAACTTGCTCCCACTCTGGCTCTTTATTTAGAAGTAGACTTCATTTGCTCTTGTAAGTACAGTAATTCATTGGTTAGGGTCTGATGATTTTGGCTATTTTATTGTTACTGTTTTTTTCCATGTATTTCTTGGTTTATCTTAGTCTGAGCTGCTGGGTGTGCTGTCCTTTCGAGTATAACCCTTTTGGGACCAAGTTAGTTGCAGAAAAGTCTCATTATGTTCTGTTTTGGATGTGTCTGCATTAGAAGGTTTGCAAGTTCCTTTTTTTTTTTTTTTTTTTTTTTTCAGTTTTTGTTATTACTGTGTTAGATGGTACATGTTGAATAGGAAGTGTATAAATCAGCCTTACAAATACATATTTAGTGCTTCAAGCGTCTTGCTTCAGGGCAGAGTTACTTCCTGTGTTCATTTACAAGAAATGATTTTACCGTATTTTACAGCCACATCAGCTTGCATAATACGGAGTTGTGTGATGACAGCTGTTTTATCTCTCAGCCATGGCAGTGAACTCGCATGCAGAAACACTCTCCATTGCTCTACACCAGCAGATAGTTGAATGTGCCAGTTAGTTTAACCAGAGTAGTCACTCCAGTTTGCCCCAAAGCCCTCTGCTATGAGAAATAAAATCAATCTTGAACAATACACACTGAGTGAAGATGACTGCACAGTTATGTTACACTGACCTCAGAAGGGAGCTTCAGGTTCCTTTTTTTTTTCTACAACTGGATATTTCAATGTTTTGGGATTATTATTTTTTTTTTTACGTTGTAATATCTTTGTACTTGCGTCACGGTATATCTTACAGTGGTTTAGTCAAGTTGAAAACGTAAATGGAAAGAATTTTAAATTATAATAAACTGTTATTAAACTGTTAACTTGATGTCTTTTATCACCTTTTTTGGTCAGATGTGAAGCTTTAATTTGCAGTATCATTTCTGTACAAAAGACTTGTGTTCATATTTCTTTCTCTCATTTTTATGCTTTTTTTAAATATAAAAAAAACTTGTCCTGTAACACCGAATAAATGCACTATAATAAAGAGAATCTCTATTGTACACTGTTTATGGTCTCCTCATTTATGTATTTGACAGATTGTATTTTTGGAATACTTTAATACAAATTAGTATTTAAAAAAAATAAATAAATTATCTTCTGTCAGAAACGCTACTAGTATTCATTGTTCTGTTAATTTTAAATTTCAAAATATGCTAACATTCCCTGCTATTGCCGCTAGAGGTCAGTGTATTATTAGAAACCTTGATACATGGTACTAAATATCTTTACAACATGCAGAATATGTTCTGAATGTATTGTAAAACAGCTGATGTTGAAGAGTGAACTTGTTCACATGTCAGAGAACCGGTATGTTGAAATTACATCCTTACAACATTCACTTGTCAGATCTGTATCAACTATAATGGTTCAATGGTTTGAACATTATGTACAGTTTGAGATGAGAAATCGACTCAGAAGAGAAAATAATTTATGAATTCTCATCTGTGAACCAGTCTATGCTGTTGTCTGCTCCACTGATTTACAAGGGGATTTCTAATTCTCCCAATGTCGGCACATCTTACTTCACCCTCCATTTCTGCACCATCTGAAATTCAGGTGGCCAACTCTCCAATGAGTTGTTACCTTGGCAACAGCACCCTATGTATTTATAGGGAGTAAGTAAGCAGATGTTAAAAGGGAGTGCAAGGGACCAGACATGGACCATGATGTGTCTTTTTATATAGCTTTAAGAGCACAATCAGGAGTGGAAGCTGAATGAGATCACACACATTTAATTTGACACGGCTCCTTAATTTAGAACACTGGCATGATCAGATCCTAACAGCAATAATTTCTCACCTTGCATTAGCAGCTGGTGCCCTCACTCCTAGAATTGCAAGGTGCTTAATGACCTAATCGAGGTCTTTTTTTTTTTTTTCTTTAAAACTTGCTTGGTAATTGAAGTGGAGCTGAGGTAATGTTCTTCTGTCTCCCCAATGCATCAGAGTCTATTTCATTTCTCTGTTACATTTGCCATTATCCCATTTTTTTCCTCCTGACCCTTTCTTTCTCTTGCTCTCTGTTGTACTCTTATCAAATGTTGGTGAAATGAGCTAAAATTATTAGAATAAGATGTACAGTCACACACAGCATTGCACTTGACCTTTAATAGGTGCCCTGCTTCCACTAAATCTCATTCAAAAGAGTGACATCATGCTCTTTAGTTTCACAGCATATTAGTTCTAAACTTGTGTATAAATGTAATTTTCAGCATCTCTGTTACAGATGTCTGCATCACTGTGACCTCTGTGTTGGATGAATAATGTACTCGGGTATTGAAGAGTGACTCTTAATTCTTGTTTCTAAAATACTTCTATATTTAACTGCATAAATGAAACTCACATACAAGTTCATTACACATGATCTATTTCAACCATTTATTTTTGTCTTTTGTAAGTTATTATTGCCGTACAGCTAGTGAAAACCCAAAGTTCAGTTTCTCTGACAATTTCAGTTTTAGATGAGGTCATTATAAGAAAGATATTTAACAGAAATGTTTACGTACTCAAATCTATGTCCATGAACTGTACAGTATTTCAACTCAATACTCAGTTGAAGCTTTTTTAGCAGGAGTTTCTGCAGCAATGCAACATGATGGTCAGCCTGTGGCTCTCCTGGGGGTATTAAAGACGCAGAGGTTGCTGCAATAACAGCCTTCAGCTTTTCTGCATTGTTGGCTATGGTGTCTCTCATCTTCCTGTTGGCCACATCTCATCAATTCTCAAAGAGGTATTATATCAGACTGGTCAGCCAATCATAGTGATACCTGGGTCATTTATTAGTTGCCATTTAGAAGGAGAGTTTGGTATCACCGTGTTCTGAACAACATATACAGGTTAAGGAATTTTTGATGTATGTCCCTTGCTTAGCTATGATAACATAATATATATTTAATAGATGATGCTGTGTTTTTGCTGTTTGATAATTTGCCACAAAATGTTTTGAATTAAATCATTGTTTATCTGAGTTTAAGATAAACTAAGTTCAGTTTGTGTCAGTTTGTTTCTGACACAGAAACAAACCGACACAGTTTTGTCTAGATTAAATCTATATTTAATCTAAGACAATATATTAACAAACCATGCTGAAACACTAAAACCAGAGAAAGGTTATGTTGAAACAGATGCAATGTCATTGCTAGCTACATATGAAACAGTGTCAATAGCATACATATGAAAAATCCACCAAGATGAATGGGAAATTACTTACGGACACATTAAAAGTAAACGGACCAATAACTGAGCCTTGGGGTACATCCTTCAAATGGAAGTAATGTGTGCCAAGGAAGGAAGACTTCTGAATAATTTCTGATTGAGAAGTGAATCGAAATAACTAAAAATAACTGTGAATCTCCCTCTAATTGACTGGATGGGCTTTGCTTCACAAACATTTAGAAGCTGAAGTTTTCATTGTTGTTTGTGCATGTTCTTTTTTTCGACCACATCTTTTCATTCTGATTAACTTTCCATCAATATGTTTGAATGCAGCACTCTGTGAAAAGCCATTTTTTTAAACAGTGACCTCTTGAGGCTTGCCCTACTTTTGGCAAGTGTCAGTGACCTCTATTGCTGTGTAGGCCAGAAAGTGGCCATAATGTCACATTTCTGCATTATAATCCTTTTTAATGAGTCTTTATTTAAAATCTCTGTGAACTGAATTTTGGGGTTGGTGTAATGGATTGTAAAAATCAACATAAATGTCTAGAGAATATCACATTATGTGTAGTAAATCTACATGGTATACAACTTTTGCCTTTTGAAAGGAATAACTGAAATAACTAAACAACTCGATGATATATTAATCTAATGAAATGCCCCTGTTTGTGGAAAAAATGTAATTGTTGTTTTTCCTTTTAACTTCTTCAGGGTTTTCGTTTTAAAGGCTCAAAGGGATTACATTTTGTAATCTTTCATAAAAACAATGAATTAATATTTTCTTCACCTTTTCAGTGACATTTATTGTCTATCAGATTGATGTTCTGTCCCTATGGGGGGGGGGGTTTATATATGGACCTGTCAGATGAAACAACCTTTAAAGCAATACATTCACCATTATTAAAATTAAAGTAGTGTTCAAACAACAGTTATTACATGCAACAAACTAATCAGTCAGATTATTTTTCTGGAGACTCAGTCAATCAACACATCTTGTCTCTAAATGGATGACTTTTACATGTGATAATTTGTGTTTGCATCATTGTAATAGCCGTTTTACTGACAGGAAAAATCTATAAACCTCCTCCACCACCAGTGACCTCCTCCCAGAGGAAACCTGTGCTCCAGCATTATTTTTCATTGATCTGGTTCAATAAAAGGACACTGAAAATCAATTGTAAAGGACAGGAAAATAATTCATTGGTTTTAAGCTACAGATGGCTACTCTGCATGCATCTGGCCAACCTATTTTTTGATGTAACGTCTAAATCTATTCTGCTCTGGATACATTTATAATAACACTGGTAACTCTTATTCTCTGGCACAATGGAGTCACAGAAGGTGCACAGCAGTGAGCTTTCAGCTCAGCCGGTGTTTGAAATCCCGATCGTACAACCCACACATACACGTCAAAGTAAACATAGTTCACCAGTGACTAAACTGCACGATGTTAACTGCCTGGTCATTTCTGGACTTTCATATTGCCATGGAAACACACGATCTGTCAGCTTCATCGGCTTTGGATTAAGACTAAGGCCAAGAAAGCCTCAGTTTCATGTAAATAGGTCCAGATGAAAATCTAAAACAAGTTGGATGACTTTATTTACTTTGAATAGAGAATGATTCCATTCTGCTGACCCAGTTGCTTTTAAAACTCCCATTTATTTTATTATATTTTTAATCTTCCTCCAAAGAGTTTAGTGGGATTGTTATTGCTTCTCATCAGACATATCAATACAAAGTACTCTGGTGTTTCTTTTTAATCATTCTGCTCCTTCAAAAATTATGTCCTTGAGAATAACCATCCCTTTACTGATTTGTATGTCTCCATGGATTTATAAAGGACACTCCACATTTATTTGCACTCCTGGTAATAATGTGCAAAAAGTAAAAAAAAAAAATTATTTCACATTAAAAATTGCTATAACTCTAGCAGTTAACCTTTTTTTTATTTTTCATCTTTTAACTTCCCTAATCAACCCTTCCACTGTACACATTGGAAAAATAAACTGGACAGTTACAAGTCCAGTTATTTTAAACATTTTAATCATTTGGCAAGATTAAGTGACCTGCTGTGTTTTTTTTGGTGCAATTTCCTGAGATATGAAAATGAACACACAACTGCCTTAATAAACTGAGAATTTTTTTTATTTTTGCCATTTTTAAGAGTGGCTAGTGGAGAAGAGCCAGTGTGTCACATCATATTTATAACATATGAAATGCAAGAAGCCATAGATTACAAAAAAGGTTTCTAATCGCACCACTGAAATACACATTAGAAATGCTTCAGTGACAGCTGAATTTCCATGAATTGTAGGAGGTGCAGTTAAAGCTGCTATTTTTGGCACTACTGAATTAAATATATTTGTAACTGTGTCCTGCTCCCCACCACACACTAAATAAAGGTGGCATAAAAAGATGATTCACAGCCTTTTCTCACATTTGTAGGAAAAATTTGAGTCAATGGAGAAATAATAAAATAAAATGTAATAAAACAAAATAAGATGTAATAAAATAAATTCTGCAGAAAGCTGCATTGACTTTTTTTTTTACTGTTTAGGAAAAGATTTGTTGCGAAATGTACAAGTCCCATTTTAGATTTAAGAATGAGGAAAAACTAATGACTATTTGTTATCATATATGTTTTGTAAAATGTTTGTAATACAAAATACTTAAAATATTACTTTTTCTGGGGAGAAAAAGTAACATTTTCTCCCCAGGGATAGGGAAGTTTTTCTTCCCTATCCCTGCGAATTAAAACTGTTTAGGAATGTGATGGAGAAAAGTTCATTAATGGAGCGTTGGAAAAAGTGGACCCCTTTTAGTGTAACTGTTGCTCAGAGTATATAGTTTGGATTTGTCAAAGGCTTAAACGGCATTTCAAATCAAATGTTTTGACACTTTTACATATTCAGGGTAGGTATTGGTTTTTTGTGCTAAGCTAACTGTGTGCTAATTAGCAAGCAGCTGTGTGAGGATTGGAGCACGAGGAGAGGTGGAGCTAAACTATAACAGACTAATGTGTTCTAAAGTAAAACAGGTGCTTATCGGATTGTTTATTGCAGCGTAGTTGGTATTGATTATGGAAGTTGCATAATAGTGTTCAAAGTTTATCAATACATGAGTAATTTTCTTTTTTAAACCCACATACATTTCAACTTAAGTTGTTTAGTGCAACCATACAAGTTGCTAAAAGTTGTATTACATTAGGAAATACTGTAAAACCAAAACAACAACAAAAGAAACCATGTAAATATTTCACTTTCAACCTGCTCAGGACCTTAAAAATGTTAAAAGTCAAACACTTAATAATTTCAACATTTACCCCCTCTCCTACAAGTTGGCACACCATGTGGTTTTATTTATAAATGTATTTACTTTGCCTTTTAAAATGTATGTATTTATTTATTTATTCTTTTTAGATTTTTTAATCACATGATAAAGCCCAGCTAGACTAGACACAATATAGATGCGTTTAAGCTCTGCATCTAAAGCAGTTTTTGGCAGTAATCTGAATTTGGCTTTCTGACTCTGAATGTATTTATTTATTATTTCCACAGGGACAACTAGTGTAAGTGAAAACAACACAAGCCATGCCACAGAAGGCATTAAAATAGTTAGGTGCTTAAAAGTTGTTTTCTTAATAATTGTAAAACTTTCAGCTTTGGTTTTAATGTCAGATAAAGAGGAATGAGAAAAATTCCTCTTTTACTTTACCAAAGATCTGGATTTAGAGGACTTAAAATAATGCCTTATTTCAACTTCTCCCCATTTTCTCACATTACAATCACAAACATAAAAGTATTCCGTAGCAATTTAATATCATGGCCCAACACAAAGTGCCAAAACACTGTGAAGAATTAGAAGAATTGTGAAAATTTTTATTCTACAAGTAAAAATCGGAAAAAACCAGATCATGGATCCTTTTCCTTATGTTTCACAATTATACATATTGTGTTGGTCTGTCTGTATTGAAGTTTGAATAAAATATGACAAAAGGTTATGGTTACAATGCAACATAATCAGAAGTGGTATTTTGAGTGGTCTTTGAGTTGAAGGTTACCCTGACACACATGCATTTTTGCCAGTCATTTCACATGCAGCATTTACATGACCGATTTGCTACGAGAGTCACCTTTGCTGTTTTTCATCCGGCATACACTAAAAACACCTTTTTCCCCTGCACACCATACTTTATATTAATATATCCAAGGCACAGTGTCATTGCCAAATGCACTAACCCCTTTTCATAACCTTAGAGAGCCAAACTCCACTGAAGCAAGTGCAGATCTATTGTGCCAGAGAAAGTGCTGAAAGATTTCTAGGTCAATGAGCTCGCACTACTGAGATGGAGAAGCGGAAGGAGGACAAGCAGGGCAAACTAGGCTCCTACTTATCTATAGGGACGACCCAAGAATTTCTTCCAGGAACAAAAATGGTACAATGAAAAATAAATTCAATTTTCAACTCCACACCCTAATAATAATAAATATGGAGCCAAAAATAAAACTGCGGATTTCATTTCATGAGAAAACTGTTGCAAAGTGGGCTCATCAACTCCCTAAAATTACTTACTCAGCAAGATGCTTCTGAGCAGTGAGGTGCTTCCAACTGAGTAAAATGCAGAACCCTGCAAAGCACCAGCCCTACACAGACCCTGCTGTTATTTCCCTAAGTAATGAGGACAGCAATCTCACTGTGTGAACTGAGGTTATTATGTAATCCATGTCAATATGTTGTTTACAATCTGAAATGGATATTAGAAAATATTGATTTTAAAGTTTTATGTAAATCATCATTACTTTTGTAACTTGTGGGACACACAGAACGGTATCCCAAATTTAAAATATAGACAGTGGATGTGGGGTAAATATCCACAGGCAAAATTCTGGGAGACCACATATACTTTTGTCAACTTTAACTTGCAGATTTTTCTGTTGCAAGATTTGTTGTCCAGTTTTGGGATTTTTGGGACAGTCTTCAGCTGACAGGTGGATGCATTCTTTCTTCGAGCCTTTGAACCAGCTGGACATGGTGCTATGTAAGTGACAAGCAGCATGATAATAAATTATTCATGATTCTCATCACTTTAGAGACTATCCGTCTTCTTGTCTCTTTGTATCTCCGATATATGAACTTCTTAATTCTTTTGCTGCTTTCAACTGTCATTGTTGAAATTGGACAATTGCTCCTCATTCCCACGCCATCAAAAACTAATTTGTCACAGGCCTTAGTTTTTAGTGTTCTTAGTGTTGACACCATGTCTGCACTGGTTAAAGTAAAATCTGACAATGGAAGCAGGAAATGGCTTGATGATACCTGACAAAGTCCAAATTACATCCTGCTATCAGAATACGTTGGTGTTATGTATTGAGCTTGTGTCTATATTTCTAATATCAAGAGACTGTTTGTTACCAGGGTTTGGAGAATGACATGCGTAACATAGTGGACTTTTTTTTTTTCACATTGTTTTGTCTTGGTCTTTAAAACCATTTGCCTCTGTCAGGCCAGTTTCCTTTTAAAGGCTTGAGAACAAATTTGGCTGTGGAAATGTGTGTAATTTTATTCTGAATAAAATTCTCAAGATGCTGTGAAAACCCAGTATCTTGAGAAAACATCTGCCATTTTTTTTTTATGACAGAAAAGTTCATGCATGATCGTAGACCATAGTAGCTTCTGTGGTTGTGTTCAGGAACCAAAATGACTTGCTGATGTCGCAGGGTTTTCTAAACCTTTCATCCCTTGTCTCAGTGAATAGCTTGGCTCTTTCTTGTTGTTCAAGCAACCTACAGTGTTTTATTGTCTTTAATATTTTACATTTTATCATAAATTTATATGAGAGTTGCTGCTTTTTCTAATCAAAGGCCCATTTGAATAGCGGGTAGCATCCTCTAATTAAGGATTCTGATTGTTGGTGTCTGTTGTTGATAGTTTCGCATCAACAGGACAGAGTCACTGCCACAGTGATGCTGAGGTTACTCTCTTGTGCTGCCATCCTTTCTGAATCTGTGGTTGCCATGACAATCAGCTCCAACCTCACCTTTGGGCCAGCGCTGCTTCATCATTAGCCGCTGTTATCACAACGGGATATTTCTAATTTTTCTTTCCAATCCTTCTTTTCTCAAATCACCAGCGGAAGCCCTTTCTGATCCTCGCCCCCTATTAATGCTTCAAACGTTTTCCCCCTTCCCTCCTGCAAGCTCTACCGTAGAGCCCCATAAAGGACCATGTTCCTGAACTCCCCTCTGTCACCATATCATGAGATTTGCCTCAGGCGTGTAGCAATGCAGTGCAACGCCTGTGTCTTTAAGAGGAGAGAGAGAGAGAGAGTATAATGTCTAGCAGGGAGGAATGAAGAAAGGGAAATGCAAGTGAGATTGCGTGGGTGAGGGAGTGTAAGTTTATCATTGGGAATAATTTTTTGTCTCATTCTACGGTGTGTGTGCAGAGCATCTCTGAACCGGCATGCTCAGTCTTCCAAAAGCTCAAAGAGTACGCCCATCGCTTTCCTCACTCTCTCTCCATCTCTCACACGCACATGCACACACACACCCAAACACACCAGCTCTCCCACCTTCACACACACACACGCACGTGCTCAGAGTCACACACGCGCAGTGTTGTCAAAAGCGCCGCTGCTGGACCTTAGCCATCTCGCGAAGGAGGTTCCGGCGGAGGCAAGAGAGAGCCAGAGTGAGACAAAGGAGAGGAGGACGAATAGGAGAGAAGAGGACCGGCTTGAGGAAGGAGAGACACAGCGCTTTGTGAAGAAGAGAAAGCGAGGAACGGGAGGAGGGAGGAGTGGAGAGGAGGAAAAAAAAGAGGAGGGGGAACAGGAAACGCAATCACTTTCAGCTGCAGCCGTCCGTGTCGCAGCATGGGCAATGCACCATCCCAAGGCATGTTAAACCCTCTCTCTATGCATGTTTATGTAGCAGGTATTTCCTTTGGTTCCGAGTGCCATGCCATCTAACCAGCTGGCTGTCCTCCTGCTACACTTTGTAGAGGCAGGAGGCGGGGGGGGGCTGGGCTAGAGGCGCGTAGAGAGCAGCATCGCCTGAGGAGAGTGATGCTGGTAGATGGTATCAGGTAGAAGGTTAGCAATAAGGTGTAAGGAGTGAGGTTGCTTAATGAAGACCAGGTGGTATGAAAAAAAGAAGAAAAACTCTGGGTGGAGGCACCATGTGTGAGAGCAGCAACAAATGGTGGAGAGCAGAAGTAGCACTAGAGAAGCAGGTGGTGTCAGTGGGTGTGATTGTGTGTAAGGAAGAGAGAGGGACGAGTGACAGATTTTTGTTTTTTTTTATGTGTAGATAAGAGCAAAGTGTGAGGATTCATGTTGTGGTTGCAGCTGCTGCTGTCAACCAGATGGAAAACCTTTGGGAATTAAAGTCGTCTGATGGGCATGTGTGGGCATAAAAGAAAATAATACAGAAAAGACAAAATAATATTGTGAATTTCAAAAGAAAGTAAGGCTTTTTGCCTTTTCATAAAAGTGTATTATAAATGGATGAATGGGTGGGTCTATCTTTAAAGAGATGCTCTGGCTTTTCCCCTGGGAACTCAATCCAACCTCTTATCTTCAATTCCCTTTTTTTTTTCTTTTAATCTCGAAGGAAGTTTTGCAACATTTAAAACCTTGTTGAAAATTACTTCCTGGACAGAGCCAAGAAAAATCTCAGCAAAATGAGTAAAATAATATTATGGAGCAGGTGTAAACACGTTGGAGTTAAATTTAAGAATGTGAGCTTAATTTATTGGAAAACATTATGTCTTCACTTAAGACATAATTAGAGGTGAAGTGAAGAGTGAAGACTTTTCAGAGGAAAATTCAGCATCACATGGCTCAGGGAATTCATCCACATTAATTTCCCTCTCTTACTTCTTTCCCTCCCCTCACCTTTTTCCTTCCTCCCCTCCTCTTTCATCCCTCGCTTGCTGCTCACCAAGGGACAGTCTCGTAGCCGGTATTTAGAAGGGAAGCGAGACAAAAGAGAGAAGTCATGAAAGACGGGGAGAGAATGAAAGGAGGTTCAAAAGAACAGAAGATAAAAAAATGGTTTACTCGTAAATGGACGGGTAAGTTCTGATGCGGAGGTTCAGATTCAGGCTGCTGCAACTTGCTGCTAGTCTAACGGATGTGATCAGCATGGGGTGAATTTGAGATCAACAGTAGAAGAGTAAAAACTTGTTTTCTTGTGGGATTTTTCTGTTTGGTGTTAAATGAGCTTTCTCGATCTTATTTGGCTGCAGTAGAGAAGCTATTTTGTAAATTACCTTTTATTGCTATCCAGTCATTTGAGTTATTTCCTCTGACTGTCTCATTTGTATGTGTAAACTCAGGAAAATCTGTTTGAGCTTCAGATTAGTTGCAGATATGAAGCCTTTTGCAATGTCCAGAGTTGTGTGTGTCTGTGTGTGATTCAATTGTGGGTTTTTATCTGAATTGTGTCTGTAGTCATTGTCTATCTCAGGAGGATTGAGATGGATTAGCCTGAATATGCACCCATGGGAGCCTTTTATTCCTAAACATGAACAATTTGGCTGGATGTTCTCTTCCTAGAAAACCACAGCTGTTTGGAATAATTTGCCAAGATGGAAAAAAAAGGAGATTTTTAAATCGCTTTGACCTGCTATCATTACTGTTGCTGGAAATTCAAAGTACTAATTGAACATAATGCCGCCAAGGACCAATCTAATTGCATTCAAGCCACCAACTAGGCAGTAATTTGTCAAACCAGTCTCAGCTTTCCCAAGATGGTGAGTGAAGAAATGTGCTGCTTGCATTTGCAAAGCCAGGTTTTCTCCACTTCCTGTAACTGCAGAAAGGAGCATCTTTGTAGAGCAGCTGGCGATTCAAGGCTGAACCATAGAAGATTTGATTAAGCAGAAGTCGAGCTGTAATCTCAGAACTGGCCCACTGGAGAGCTATTCCTCATCATAATGCTGCCATTGTGCAGAGACTTTAAATCCTGTTAGGTTCATGTATTCATGTTCCACCAAGCATGTTCAGCCAAGGTTTATACCAACACGCTTGTGTACCAATCTTCTGATCCCATATCATGGCTGTGCCAAATTGATGCTTACTAAAGAGCTTGCAAGGGTTGAGACAGGTGTCTTTTCAGCCTGCATGCTTAAAAGACATAACATGTGAAAGGGGAGATCTGTTAGAGACAGGGAATATAGACACATAGGGTGACTGAGATCTCTTGGCTAAAATGAGATTTTTTTTGAGCTGTTATATCTTGATTTTGCTGCCGACAACATGTACAACACACTCATTTGGCTGATTGTGAAAGAAAACTCTAAAGTTATTTAATATCAGTTCAAGGTTGGTCTTGAATACTGTAAAGTTGTGTATTATCTAGTATGAATGAAAATGGATACCCATTTAGTAATTTTAGGGTTGAAGAAAAGTGGGAGATAATGGTGTATAGTTGGCATGTGGTGTTTTGAAACTAGCTACAGAGCTGTTTGTAATCTCATCTTTTCAGGTAATAAAGCAAATACATGTGATCTGCACTGGGTCATATAGCCATCTACCATCAGATATTTATTTGAGATGCAGGGACATGACCTTTATTGATTCATATCCTATTCTTGTCGTTGTTGAAGTCTGTTTATGCTGGATCACACTGCACACAATATGAGTTCCAGGTTCAAATGTTTGTTCACTACCAAATTGTTGGTTTAAGCTGTTAATGCAGCTCTTTATTGACCGCAGCACACATCAGATCTCAATATGATGGTGAAGTCACCGCTTTGTACACATCCACCTGCTTATTCCCCAGGACTGTGTCACACAAAGCCCCATGAATCCTGCCCGCCTGCGATTGGCTAATGATGATGCAATGTTTTATGGCTGAGGAGCTGCATGTTTTAAGGGCATTTTTGAAGTAATTGACCCTACTGGGAATAAGCGAATGCACATTCAAATTGGTGTTAAAGTAAATGAGATAAAAAAATGCTGAAGATGATTCACAGATTAAACAATTTTTGTTCTGAGCCCTTTCTTTTAAAACAGAGCCAAGTTATTAATGATGGCGCAATGAGAAAATCTCTAAGCCAAACCAGCTTTCTTTTTAGGCTCACCTCATTGATTGTCCTTGCTGTAGGGCATTTTTGCTTATGTACTGATAGAGGGATACTTCCACAGGTTAGAATTTTTTCATACAAAATTTATTGCGACATATTTTTTAAAAGTCACTGTACTTGTCTTGTACTCAGTAGGGATCCCCTCTAATTGAAACAAATGATGCAAAAATCAAAGATTAAAATCTTTATCAATGATTTGTACTTTTACTCAGGGGGTTTGAGGCATTTATGATGAGACTCGTTGGGCTGCACTAGTAAGCAGCACCAGCAAGCTCTCAAGGTCATTAATGATTTAGTGGTTTTAATATTACATGCATTTGTCAAAGAAACTTCTCTGTATGCCACAGCTATGTTCATTGTAGTTTGATTGCTATGCCCAACAATAATTAATATACAGTGTGTTGTTTCATATTCTATCAAATCGGTAAGCATGTAAATTTTTGAAGTAATTTTATTATATCTATAGACACTAATTTTGAATGTGAAAACTTTTTTTTACATTTGTGTAAAAGCTCTGTGGCTTTCTAATCTATAGATACATCAAACAATAAACATTAAAATAATAAATTATTTCCTACTTTTAAGGCAACCGAAGTGACCTTTACGTAGAAGACCAGAATAAAAACACATAAAACAGGCTGTCAAGGGTCAAGTTTAAGAGGATATTGGGAGTGTTTTTATATGCAGAGATTAAGTTTTGCGAAGGTTGACAGGAAGAGGATTATTGTTGTTTGAGGTTTAGTGACTAACAGCTCTGCCACCTAAAGTATCCATTCCTGTGTGACAGATTGAGAGTAGTCCAGTTCCAGTCGATCTGAGAATCTCAAATTAAATGTAGGGTTAAAGGAGGTCAAAGGGGCACCGAGGGTTAAGGCAGTGACAGGATTTGTAGGTGAGAAGTAGAATTTAGTAACAGATCTGAGACCCAACTGGAAGGCAGTGTTGCTGAATCAGACCTGAAGTGATGTGTTGCCAAGATTTGGTGTGGGTGAGAAACCTGGCAGCTGAGGTTTGGATCTGCTGGAGCAATTCCAGAGCGTCATTAGGTAACCCAAACAGACACTGTTGCAGTTTTCCGGATGGAAGTTTATGAAAAAACTTTCTTTTAGTGTAGAAATGATGGCCAAAGGCTTCAGATGGAAAAAGTTGTTGCTCTCTAGGAAGTCAAGGCCAATCAAAGGTTGAAAATTTAATACCATCTATAGACAGAAGCTATGAGATATTGTCGGAATGCATGTGAAGATTTCCGTTGGCATTTTATACTGTCTAGCAGGCGTGGGTCGGTATTGTATTTCACAGTATTATAATATCGAGTAAAAATATGATTTGAGTATTATCACAAACATGTATAACTTTATATAAGTTATTTTGCTTAAATCAGATATACCCACAGCTACTAAAATAATATCATTTTGATTAAAAAGCTTATGAAGCCATGACTTTGTCTGGGCTTCTCCAAATTGCTTGGAGGCTTATAAATCTTAGAATATGCAACTTTCTGACTGAATCTCTCTCTTGTTATTATAAAATTATACAATCCTGACTCACCTAAAAACGGAAAAGTTTGGTCTGACTTAATGTTGATGATGAAAGTATGCCTGTATTCAACTCTAGTTTTTTACTCTGAGTGTTTTGTAACATCTACACTGAAAAGATGATGGCTTTTGAGGATTATTCTTCTAAATGAAAGACAGAAGAGTTAAGTAGAAAAGTATGAAATAACAAGCAAAATAGAAAATATAAAACACATATGTTTCTTTGTGTATTATTTCTATTAAGCTGTAATGGAAACATGGATCTCAAACTGGTCTTTCAAGTTTTACAGATGCCAGGTTAAAGTTGGAACCCCCGTCTTTTGTATTATGGACATGGATATTATGTATCCCCATATCTTAATCAAAGCACAGCAAGATGGTGAACATCTATGTCATTAAAAAACAACACACAGCATGATGTGCATCATTTCATGAGCTCTGGGAAAACGACACTCCTATTTGTTGACATTGTCTGCTTTGTGTTTTGTGGTGTGACATCTTTTTTAAGATTCCAGGACTTTGTGACCCAGTAAAATCATCACTACTTCCTCAATATTTAGCTACCCACCAGGCCTACTCATTTGGCTAAATGTGATTCTGGGGACTTTTGCAGAAACAGCTGATGCTGAATTAATTTCTTGCCAACACAAAGAAGAAAGGAAAGTGTTGGAAGATTTCATATAACATATATCATATAACAGATTTGATAAAAACTTTTGGTTCAGTATCGGTGTATTGAAGTGCATAATTGTCCTCCAGCTGTTGTCCTCTGCAGGGGTATAATCACCTCCTGTCAGATGGTGATGTTTGTAAACTAATCAGGTTAGATGGTCTTTTCCTCTATAGCTGCTAATTTGGCTGGAACTGATTTTTTATATTTTGAAATAGAGAAGATATGTACTCCATGAACAATTATGGAAGGTTCTGACATTTCAATGCTATTGATGAGAACAATATTTACCTCCCTGCTCACACAGTTATGTTTCTGCTGTGGTAGCCTGATGGAAACGTCTAGTTGCTCATAAAACTTCCAGGTAAAATCCCTAAAATAAATTTTTGATATGTGAACATTTTCTGTTGTGAAACTAAGTTGTTACAGCAATACTTTGTGCTGCAGAGAGAGGAAATAAACATGTTTGCAAGTAGAGATGTTGTTTTTTTATGACAAAATAATGAGAGCGCCAAACCAGGCTTGCTACAGAAAATTCTACTTTTCCATTTGTCTTTTTTAAAAACATATATTGTGGTAATGCTGCCTGGAAGTAATTAGAATGCATCTCAGCACTATTTGAATGTAGTTTCTCTGTTCTTCTATGAGCAATTCAGATCAATCAGTGAAAATCGAGAAGATGAGCAGAATATCCAGATTTAGCTGGCAAAAAAGTGGTAATTTTATCTCAGAGCTAAAGCATTTTTGCATCAATTAATAAGCAGCTTCTGCCTATTTGAAGTCTTTGGATAACTTTGGCTCTGCAGAGGTTGGAACGAAAAACCAAGCGGAATGACTGAAATCAAACATAGCGGTGAAATTTAGACTTCACTACACATGTGAGACTGCATATTGTCTCTTCTTCTTCCATCATCCACCCAGCCCGTGGCAATCAGTGTGCTCATAGACAGCAACCATAACAGTATTTTAAGGCTGGCAGTGACTTCTTACTTATTTATTTTCAGCCAGATTGATGTAACTCAATGAAGATGTCAACTTTCTGTGCTGCAAAGTAAGTCTTTAAAGGGTGTTTATGAGAAGATGTTTTTGAAGATGTTTCTGAGAATCTTATCTTAAAAAAATGCAAGACATCTAACCACAATCTCTACATTTGATACCAGGCTGCACTGTAAAATGTAATTGGCCTTTGTTTCTACAATAGAGGGCATCTAACTTTGCTATGTCTTTAAGAAAGCACATCTTGTGCTAATTTTTTAAGATTGTAACAGGCACGTTGTATAGTTAGAGCAGTTCTGCAGGGGTGCTTTTAACCTTTTTAACTAATCATGGGCTGCTGCAACAATTGTTTGTGGGTTGCGCCTGGAGATTTAATGCACATCTTCTGTCAAGAGTGGTACAGTCTGTTACATCTTTTTGGCATTGGTTTGGCTTCCTAATTGCTTTTTCTTACTCATGCAAACCCCATGCAAGACTAGAAAATTAGACACAATTCCCAGTACAACATGAAGCCACTCCCATGCCATGTTATCAGACACACACTTGCAATTTCATGCAATTTAGTGGAAGAGCAGCTGCTATATTTAGATTGTTTTACATTGTGTTTCAGTTGGATTTGCATTACAGTTTCTAGGTTTGCATGAGTATTGTTTGCTTATATAATGTAAGCATTATTGATTTTTGGCTTTTACTGATTGATTTAAACTTTAGCTTTTTTCTATAATTTATTTCAGTGAGACTGCAAAGAGAAAAATGTGATACAATTTTAGAATAGAAGTAAGCTACAGTGCCTTGTGAAAGTGGTAAAATCCCTTCACAAGACAATTTAAGGCTGAATTGTATCTAATCACGATTTTACATCACAGGCCATTTTCAATGAATAACCGATTTGGTGAGGTTATTCTCACTGAATCAAGAATAACCTTGATTCATTGAGAATCAAAGTTATTCTCACTGCTAAATAACCTCAATTTAAGGAAAAAGCGTGTTTTGGATGAAAACACTTTCATCCAAAGGTGTGTTCCTATTCTCCTCTCCAACAAAGACCAGATCAGTGAAGTTCATTACTCTCGTTGTCATATCAACAAATTCTCCCACCAGAGCTGGGGATTTCTGCAGCTCATCTAGAGTTACAACAGTTACTACTTTTCAGCTTCTCTGATTAATGTTCTCCTTTCCCACCCTGTTAGTTAAGAGGTCTGTGATGTCTTGGTAACTTTCCTCCACACTTGTATTGTGTTATTTTATTCAACTCTTAAACGAAACTGCTCCTGCCACCTCTGGTGTACTCCTTGGTTCTGCACAATGTATCAGTTGTCCCTACAACCTCTGAGGCTATGTGTGGTAGGCATTATATGTATGCATTTGTACCTTGTTATGCCAAGCTTTTCTTCAGAGGTTTCATGTGAGCCTCACCTGGTGTTTTGTTGCACCTGAAATAGCTCTGCTCATGCTCTCTGTTTGTAACATTCAGTGGAAATGGGGCATGTAATATCAGATGCATCTGTTTCCTCTATGGATGGCATGGCAGTGAGTTAAACAAAGGAGATTGTGTTGCACTTTTTTATTTCCCACAAGGTTGTGTTTTATTACACCAGCAAATCTGTGGTTATTATTAAACATTTAAGATCAGTTGACAAGTTTAAAGCTTGTAAGGGGAGCTGAACGGATTCCTTTTAGAATATTCTGGATTCTGAAAGAGGGGAGAATTTAACTGAGCTTACATTTCTCTACCTCTAGGCAAAGCACTCATTTCTGGCATCTGTTATTTCACAGTGCCAGAGTGCTGGTGAACTGTGAAGCACTAAAAAGCTTGAAAGGGGAAAACAGCTTGAACCAAAAATTTCCCCAGAAGAAAGGGGGAAAAGTTGAACTTGGAAGACGGAGAGGAAATAAAGCAAAGTGTGAGCAGAAGTGGTAAAAGTCTTCTTTCCTCCCAGGGTGTTTCCTCCTACGTTCCTCTTCCTTTGCTTCAGATTTTAAATTTTAAAGATGTTCAGGCAGGAATACAAACCAAGGAGTGCTCTGATGATTCTGGGCAGATAATCCTCCGTCTGCCTCTAAGCGAATCCAAAAATCTCTCAACTCATTCTGGTCCTGGTCTCAGTAGACCTCTTAACCATCTCCCTCTTTGCTCTTCTTCTCTACTTCAAGACTAAAATTTGATTTATTACTGGTATCCCTTTGTTCACTCAAGCATATAATATGACTCTAAATCCATTGGGCTTGGCTCCATTTTGGATTTCCATCTTTGCCTTGCCCCAGTCAAAATTTCAACTTTCATTATGTGGACTGTCAGCATATCAATCTCCCAAATCAGTCGTGCAGGTCAGTTTGTCTGTATCTTTTTTTTTGCAATTTCTCTTGTCTATGTGATTGCACATTATCTGCATCGAGGCCAAGCTCTGCTACAATTCTCTGGATCACTTTTCATTTCCTTCCTCATTTTCCCACCAGGAGCTACCTTTCTCACAAGAAAACCAATTCGCACGTTATCGCTCACTAATATACATGTAATAATGAATTTAAACCGGCAGAGAGACAGATAAGGATTTAATTTATCCAGGAGTCTAGCCAAGCTTTTAAAAATGTGTGTATTTAACTTTCTGTAGCTACAGTTGTTCAAAGCTTGCATGTGAGATTCATGCATGAAGCCAAACCTCGCTGCCATAAAGTATTAGAGCAGCGAGTATGAAAAGGTCAGACCCGTTTTACGCCAAAACAACCCCGTTATATTCTGCTTCACCTGGTGCTGTCTTAGTGTTGCATGCTTGGTCTGAGAACACATATATTTCTTCATAGATCAGCAACAGAAAAAGTTGCTTTATGAAGGGTGGGTGGAGGAAAATACTTTCAAATTTATAGCTATTAGTGCAGCTTCGTTATTGTTACTGATTATAGTAAGTCACTTCCCAGTTATGATTTCAGTTGCAGAGCTTTGCTTTTGAATCCTTTGACCTTGTTCAATAACAGACAGTTCATTGATGGATGCACATTGACGGAATCCTGCCGAAGCCACAGCTCATCCTGTAAGAAGGGTGACTGAGGGTTGGCAGAGTTTTTCTCTTTCAAACCTGTTTATTAGAAATGTAACCAAGTTACAATTACAAACAGGTTTTGGGGAAATGTAATAATGATGTGAATGCTGTCTTGGTAACAACATAATTACAGAACGCTGTTAACAAGAAAGTCTGAGTCTTCTTACTTAGGATGCTGCTCCTGTGACCCAACCCTGGATAAATGGAAGAAAATGGATGGATGTTAATTAGTTATTATATGATCAAGTTATCAACAGTATATTCAGATTTGTCCTCCATTTATTTCTTTATGCTTTGGTAATGGTTTTGACTTAGTTAAAGTAAAATAGACAGGATCCTGACTATTTTAGTGGGCTGCAAGATGTCAGGAAAACAAGCAATCATGATACTACTCCTGAAAATTATAATGGCTTTAGAGTTACTCAGCTTTTCTGATTTCTTGTCTTTCTTTTCCATGAATACAAAGCATCTCAGCCACTAAAAATATACATATGGGGTGTGTCCAAATTAAGGGGCTCTATCCGTCACCAAACCCAGCCTTCTACTATGAAGACCAGCTTTTACCGCCTTCTGATTTATTCTTGCTCTTACCTCGGTGTATATCTTGTCGCTGAGAAATGGTGACTCAATTAATCACAAGCTGGTGGAAATGGAGCTCAAAATCTTGCTGAGTTTTTAGTTGTAGTTATAGGCCTTAACTTACGACCTAATGCTTGTTCAACTACTCTCAGCACTGTATCAACTTTTCGGTAATGGAAAGCTGATTAATGATATAATGGCATTCTGTACTGTACTTGTGTGATGGGAGATTTTGTTACACTTTAAATCACTAAATTGTCTAGCACTTCCAAGTGGCTGGAAGACATCATAATACATTTTAGCCTAAAAACATTTCAAAAATCCATTTTGTGCTGGGGTCTGCAATGCCAGTCCTTAGAGGGCTGGTGTCCTGCAACTTTTTGATTTATTCCTCTTCCAACAGACCTGAATTAAAAGGCGGAATTACACCCTGGGCTTGTCAGTGGGTTTTGCAAAGGCCTGTTTTTTTCTCTGCCTCTTGTTGTTGCTGATTTCAATTAAAGGTACATGCAACCTACTTTACAGATGGTGTACCTCCTGGGGTTTTGTGGGTGGGGTAGGGTGGCAGGACCACTGTGCTAATGGTTGTATGTTGTTTTGTACAGATGTAACTTTAATTATATCAGCTGTATTGTTTATCATGTTTCTCAATAAAAAGAAGTTGGAAAAAATTCATAAAGGGCATTATCAAACCACACTCAGTATCTCCCAAATACAAATTATCTCCCAAATTGGGAAGAGCCTTCTGACGTGATTGATCATGGAAGCTTGTTTTGTCCCTGTCCACATCCTTCTGAGAGAAACCAGCGGCAGTCTGTTGGACAGCACTGTTGTCTTTTGTTTGTAGAAATGCCTTACTACAGGTGCATTTCAGGGCCGTTACAGACTCTGGTGATATTGTGACTAATAAACATGAAGTAGCTGTCATCATATGACCCGATAACCAAGTCTGCTTTAATCACCAAAATGATTAAAATTTGTCCTTACCAAAACTTGAATTAGAAACTCAAATAAGTAGGACATTAAGTAAATTTTGAGATATTTACACCTTAACTCTAACCTTCTGATTCTATTTTAACAGTTAAAGGACTGTAAATACTTTTATTTTATTGCAGCCCGTTAGATAGTCAAGGTTGTTCCACTAATTCTTACAATTTTTATCTCTATGCTGTTGGCTTGATAAATAAAAAATAATATTATATGCATGCACTCCTACTTATGAATATATTTACAAATCGATGTGTGCATGCCCCCAACTGTCAGGCACCTGATGAGAAGCTCCTCTATTCTCCAAACCCTGCATTCCTCCCACAGTTACTAGGAAACCAGAGGCTCACTGAGTCGGCTGTTGAGGTGCAGTGAAGCATCAGGTCGAAAGCGGGAGGCAACGGGAATATAAGGAGTGAAGCACTGGAGTTTACGGTTGCATAATTGCGTGATGTGGCATTAAGAAATTTACTGCACCTTTTGTTCTCATTTCTTCACTTGACACCTGTGATCATTCTGCACTTTTTTTCTCGAGTTTTCTTAATTGTAGAAATATTTCATTGTACATGTGCATTTGCTCACTCCAGCCGTATAGATGACAGTTCTTTGTATTTGCTTCAATTTACCTCACAAATCCCCATAATGGTGTAATAGTCGTCTCTCTTTGTTGTGATAAATGCGATGCATCCACACCCCTAATGACCCCACTCACCATTTCTGATGTTCTATCCTCATTGTGCATGCATGCTAATTCACACAGCAATACATCAAACAACCGATCTGTGGAGAAGTGTTGCAACAGTCCAGGTTGTATAATTTGTCTCTGTGTTACTGTAAATTAAGGTGTGTGTTTTATTTTTACATTGCCAATGTGCTTTTACATTTAGTTTTGTTTATTTTGTGCAGAATCTGTGTGGTGTTCTTTTACTTCATCTGCTTCAAACAAAGTCTCCAACATTGTGGCTCTTTTTCCAAGATCATTTTGGTCTAGCAGATGAACGCTTGCGTTGCCAAGAACTTGGAGCTGGACGTGTGTCTAGTAATCCAACTTTTTCTTCTGATCAAGATGCCAAGAGGCCATCGTGGTAAAATGTCAACCCCACCTTCTAGTTGGCTGTGGGAATTGTGCAAGAAGGGCTGTTAGAGCTACAGAGAGAGAACCTCCAGGGTTTGGCACTGGGGCTCTTCCAATTCAGCCCACCTCCTCCTATCGCCAAACAGATGCTCTGGAGATGGAGGAGTGAAGACAGATGGGGTTCTGCTTGTCATTCAGACCTGAATGATATTTATTTGTTGAGTATTTTCAGAAATGCTATTTCTACAATTCCCTAGAGGATTTTGTTGGATGGCTGCTGTTAGAGATAAGCCACAAGTTTTATGAGGGTTATTGTATAAGTTATTTATTAGTCATTTGTCCTCTATAAGATTTCTTGAACACATTGTCTTGGCATTAGTTAAACTTAGCAAAAAGAATCACTATTTCCTTGCTGTTTTGGTATCATTGATTCCTACCCTAAAACAAAATTCAGATATTCATAACATCAAATAATTAATAATGTATAGTTCCCTCTAGGGGGAATTCTGTATTTCTGAGGTGTCATTAAAATACATTTTGCTTCTTGGTTGTGCAGAATACAACATAATTGGAGTCACAGTGGACTTTGTTATTACTTCATATATTCTATTGTGTCACTTGCACAACCACTTACTTTCATTTTCTCGCCTTCTGTTAAGTGTTAGGTGTGGATACAGAGAAGATAAACTATATTTTAGCTAAAAAAAAAAAAAACTAAGAAAAACTACTCTTGGATACAGTTTTAGTCATTTCTTTGAAAGAAGACAAATTTACATGTAAATGTTTATGCACCTCACCAAACACAAGAAAACAACAATTAGACTGTGCCTCACTTTAATGGAAACGCATTTGACTGAGCAATGTTTCAGATTGAACAGAAATCTCCATTTCAACAAAGATTGACATTCTGCCATAGCTCAATAGTGTTTCAGAAACAGCAAATGTTCTGCTTTGTGGCGGCTTTACAGTTGCTGTTGTAATGCAAACCTATGGTGATAAAACATGATTTTGCAGTTTTGCATCTTCCTTTATGTGCGCTGACAAGCAAACTGAGAGGTGGAGAAAGATGGAGAGGAGTATCTTTATTTGAAGTTGATCCCTTCTGCATTGGTATTCTGTTCTGACTTGGCATGTAAGCCTGTTAACCACAAACTGTTGTTGCAGAGCATGCAAATGGGGTTTTGTATGAGAAAGGTCTCACATTATGCATGCAAACAAAGAGTTTATGTTTGAGAATTATATTTTTTCCCCACTATTGCACTCTCTTATGGTATTGTTTAATTGTAGATAATTGGTGTATGATTTGGTTAGTTCAGCTAGAGATTAAATGTATTAACCAATCCTTAGCTTGTGATTTACAAAACTATTTCATGCTCACTTAAGGGCAAATTTTATTTAGGAGATCTTCTTAAAATATATTTTTTGTTTTGATGTACTTATAACTTGCTATTGGCTTACATTTACCTTCTATCTTTTTAATACCTTTAAAGGGTCTGTCTTTTCTGAATTATCATCTGGAGTTTCCACTGTTCATGTTTTTGTAGTGTGTGTGCAATGTCACAATTACAAAAGACTGCTTTGATGCACACAATATATTATTGTTACCTACCATAGTAAAAAATCCTTTAGGTGAAATTCTCATTAATGTTTAATTTTACAGAACTTCCTTTAGAGATTGTCCGGAGCTCAAGGTTTCTGTTTCTGAAGTTATACTATAATGTCAAACATTTTATGAGATGTTCATTTTTGGCAAAAATTTATCTCTGGTGTTACAACGCAGTCAACAAAGTGCATCCGTGTTCTTCTTGCTTTTCATTGCCAATCTCAGACCTTGAGCTGACTCTTTAATAGACACTGTCCAAATCAGTGCTATCCATATCTAAATAGTTTAAAAATATCCGTCTCTCAGAAAGAGAAAAGAAACCAGTCTGAGAGGATAAAAACTGTTTTTAGTATTGATGCCAGCCCCTTCTATGTCTGTTTACATCACTATCGACTGGAAAGTCAGTGATCAGAAAGAGACAATAAAGTGACCTGAGGGACGGACATGTTAATGTGTTGACAAACCTACACACACAGAAACAAGGCGTTGTGCCCAATTGGTCTATCCAGGACTTTTTCTGTTTTGTTAACATTTGGTTCTATTGTGACTCACTCAGAGTTTATTAATATTTTTTTCTTTTTCCTAATGTTTTTCAACATTCAGAAAATTAAAATTCTGCACATAAACTCTGTTTATCCATTTAGAGAGAAAGACCTTTTGATAAAGTTAAATCTGTATCAGGTGGAAATAATCTGAATGTCAGGTTCCATGTTTGTTTGTCTTGTGATAATGATTAACTTATCATATTAGAGTAAATAATAGGCTTATTATTTCTTATTTGTGTGGCTACATGCTGTATAATAATTTAATTTTCAATTGAAGTGTTAATATTGTGATTCTGAGATTAAATGTTTCTTTCAGAATATTGTGCTATCATTTCTGCCCTGCAATTTAGGTTTCCTGAAAATTTGAATTTAGCCTTGGGACAGATTATTGAAAATGTGAAACTGGGCAAAAACATTTATATGATTTGTTTTACATACTAATCTAAACAATGCATAGTGTGTAATTTGCATGGATATATTATGCCATTCAGTTAGTGCTTTGTCAATGTTTTGTGAAAATACTTATGGGTTGCATATTTTCAACTGTTGGAAAGCATGTTTATTCCCCCTTAAATTCTGGACTTCTGTAAGGAATATGCATTTGTGGGTGGGGCTTTGGAGTTAAGCATATAAGTTACATGAAAAACTTGCAAATGCCACACAGTTCTGACTGTAGGCAGTGTGATTATGTGGAGTGGCATCGTCCTCAGTAGAAAAACAAGATTTGTCATCACTAGAGGCAATCTCAGTGCAGATATATAATGAAGATGGCAATCCCTCACCTCCACTCTTAAGAACCGAACTCTTAACATCCAAGATGCCAGTGCTCATTCACACTGAATGGGATGACAACCCACAGCAGTGTGAGACCAAGCTGATGACCGTTGTAGTTGTGTATAATTCTCCCATGCACTATTCAGACTGAATAAAGAGATGAAGCTTTTTAGCAATTTGTATCTTTCTTGGGTCCCACACACATTCTCAGCTTTGGTGTCCAACACAGAAATGCATTTTCCTTACAAATGTGGGAGAATTTATGGGACATAAATAGGTTATCCAACAGTATATGATTTATTGCCAAAAAGCATTGTTAATATAATGCAATAGAAAATTTTCCTTTCCTTTTGTGTTTTTGTATATTTGTCCATTTGCATAGACTTTTAAGACTTTTAAAGGATCCATTTGATATAAATTATAGTAAGCCTGATGGTAAAGCCCAGGGGGAGTGGTATGGACATTGTAAAAATAGAAATTAAAGAACAAAATCGAAGAATATATGGGTTAACTGCAACTAAAATTGTAATTTCAGGATTCAGCTGTATTTCAACCGCATTTCTTCTTTCTATGGTTGATCCATTCTGTAATTCAAGACTGAAACTAAAGTAGTCTCTAAACAGGTATTATTTAAATATTATTTTATGTAGCACAGAATCAAGCATTATAGCCTGACTTGAAAAGAGATATTTCATGCAATTTTTTTCTTCTTCTCCTATGAATCTATGCTAAAAGTCTGATCTCTTCAAAAGTAGATAGCTTAAATTTGTTAGTAATCAATTACACTTCATTCACTTGATTAATTTGGAGTCAGAAGGTTTTTTTTTTTTTGTATTTGAATTACATAAATAGAGCACAGTAGCAGTTACCAGTGACTGCCACTTTGTACTTGAGACACTTCCTTAATCACAAATCAATTCTATTGATCGGCCTGTTTGTCAATTGACAAGTGCATTCGAGACAGACACTTTGAACCACGACACACAGGAAACGGTTCCTTTCAGTTTTTTTCTTGTATCAACAAATACACACATGGGTGTGTACATTTGTTTGTACACCCCAAAGTGTTTGGTGTAGTTAGCAGTCATGTGCCCCCCTCCCTCTTCTGCTGTTTGTGATAATGGCAGCCGGCTGTGTTTTGAATGATTCATAGCTGAATACTAATGAGACAAGCTGCAGATGTCTTTGAGGAACCAAGCTGAGCCCTTAAGGTGTCACTTAATGCTGAGGCATGCTGGTCACCTGTATTTAAAGGTACCAATTTCTTCATTAAAAAAGATCCTGCTTATGCCAGGGTTAATTTAACCTTCATAGCATTATGGGTTGTCATTGTCACTAAATTCATGCCAAATTGCAAAATTATGTCAGCACATGCTGAAGATTTGATGAGGAAACCCCCCCAGCAAGATATGTGAATTAAAGTCGAAGAAACATCAGAATGGTGCAAACGAAAAGGCTAGAAACTGTCTAACAACAAGAAGTGGCGCTGGCCTTCAGAGCATATCTCATTTGTCTTTTCTTCTCCTCAT
The DNA here is from genome assembly GCA_903067055.1 of Poeciliopsis paucimaculata. NCBI lineage: Eukaryota > Metazoa > Chordata > Actinopteri > Cyprinodontiformes > Poeciliidae > Poeciliopsis > Poeciliopsis paucimaculata. Next base: position 35,253 of record CAEGAD010102447.1, read on the forward strand.
TTCCTCGCTTGCTCTTGTACTCTCTTTCTTTTTTTCTTGTTTCATCTTCACGGTTGGATATACCTGATGCTCCCTGGGCATTGTATGAGTCAGTATCGATTTCTCTTTCCTTTGCTCTCTTGGTGGGTGTTTGACGCAGGGGTTCAGTGACACACGGGGCTTTGTTGTTGCCCTTTATTCCTTTTCACCATTGCCAGTCTAGTCCAGCCTATCATATCACAAAAATGTTCTGTCCTTGCCTCACCTATATGAGTCTAAAACCCACAATTCAAGCTAGACTTTTCTCTCAGGCAGAACAGAGTAATTAGAAATAGCTAAATTAAAGACCAATATTATATCCAGAATAAGTTATATCAAATTCTTGCTTTTGAAGGTGAAGATTTTTCCAAACATCACAAACAAAACATAAGTCTTATTCTGTCTTGATTGTATTATTGTTTTCCTTTTGGAAAATGCACCACCTGGTATTTTGGTTTTGTAATTATGCAATTTCCTTTCCACATTAACAATTATTTACTAGTTGCAATATTTCTGCAGCCTAATAATGGTTAATATTTCAGTGCAATAGATGCATTAGATATAGCAGATTTTTTTTCCACTGCAAAAAATATGTAATTTCCTATAACACCTGCTTTAATCATTAATACTCTACTGATAGAAATCAGTTTAATAATTGTAGAATCCTTCTCTGTAGATTGATGAATCATCTGTTTGCTAATGAAGCACTTTGCATATTCTCTGGCACTAATAATTGTTTATAAGGACTTCCTGTTTCCTTTTTGTATCAGTAGAAGTGAAACATCTTTGCGTTCTAAAATTGCAGCCTGACTTCTGAATCAGCCAAGTTTGATTGCATGTATTGTCTGTTTATGCTGATAAGCTGGAAATAATCACAACGCTGGCAAGCTAAAGGCATTCTTCGAGGTAATTTGGTAGTAGTGTTGCCATGGCACCCTTTATCCACCACAGAAAGTGTGGTTGGTGTTTGCAGACTCTTATAGGCAGGTTGAATTCTCGCTCACTGAGAAGGTCTGCATTACTTAACATCCTGATAGTTTTTGTGTTATCCTTGAATTAAAATTATTGAAACCAAATGTAATTCTTTTTGAGTCGGTAGCTGTGTTTTGAGTTTCCTGAGAAAATATTGAAAAGCAACTGAGATGTAGTCTGGAGACATTTTGGTATTCACACATCACTCCATGCATGAAGGAGTTGCTTTTCTGCTGTCTGAATTTTAAAGTAAAACACATGCAGCTTTTAAGACATAAAGGAAAAGGAAATGGAAAATACCATTAAGAGTGAATATATATCCAAAAGGAAAGTAATTATTTTTAAAGTAATTATTTCCTTCGTCATGAGTTTCCCTTAGTTGGAATTTTGAAAACATTCACCACAGGCATATGGAAAGTTATGCAAGACCAGTGTTTGCTAGTGACATATTTTGTGCTGATTGTTTTAGAGGTTTGTCTCTGAATTACTGCCAAGACTGATATTAAGCAGAACTATTGTTTTTTTGTTTTTTTTCCATTAGGATAAAAGTATACTAGCTACCAATATATCTAACGATGTGTTTAGATGAATTACATTATCAAGTGTGTTTGTTTTTGAACCAGTCAAAAGCAAAAGCACAGCCTTTTCTTATCTGTGGATGTAAATGGTGTGTGTAATTGTAGCAGTAGTTAATCCCTGCTGTTATTCAAGGGACAAATAATAGCAGAAAAATGCCTCAATGGTGTGGTTGTTTTATGCTCCAAGCCTAGCAAGTGGTTGTGTTGCTCAGCCTCTGCCTCCAAACATGTTACATTATGTTCATCCTTACCTTGTCAGCTAGGTGTCTCTTCAGCAGATGGTCATGCTGCTCGTTTTATAATTTTAATTACACTTTAGGGTGTTTATTACAATGCCCCTTAAGAACTCGAACACCTATTTTATTAGAAAACGAAGCAACATCAACTTTTTTGGGGGAGTAAGATGTACTGGTATGAATTACTATTAATTCATACCATTAAAATACAACAAATTATGTGAAATATACAGGTCTGCCTTGAACATCTGGAGTTTTCCCTCTGGATTTAACCAACAGGTGGCTTAGACAGTACATGTATGTCTGCAGTCTCTGTAATGTCATCGTCACTATCGTTCCAATCTTCATAATTGATCATCTGAATTACTGCTACTTTTGAACTTGTTCTCACTATTCAAATTGCAGAACAAAATATTGTTCTTGTTTGGACTTGTCTGGGCCAGTCTGCAGCAAGAGGGATGAAGTGGAGGGATGACGCCCCATCTCTCCACTTGCACCTACCACCTTAGTTCTACATACCTCGGTTCACCTTGCAGTACGTGATTGAACAGGTTAAGGCTGTTTGGGCAGCTAAATACCAACGTATTATTAGGCAGGTGCTCATGATGTAATGTGTAATCTGTGTATGTTGTTAAAGGTGAAAGGGTTGTGAGAGGTGAATAGTGTTGGTGTCTGGGATTTTAAGTAGATATCATCTTACTTTTTTTCTGCACAGTTGGTTGTTCCTGGTGACATTAAATCTTATGTGCACTTCAAGATGCACAGTACTTCTTGGAGTGAGATGCACCTGTGATTCATTCACAGACTCATTAATCTGTCTTTAACTGTTATAACCATAGTCAACATATTGCTATTGGCATTACCATAATAATTGTATAGAAGGCACAAAAGAGGCTATTTTAACTGGAGAAGTGATGAACATTCGGTCAGGCAGACCTCGGCTCAAAGTCAGTTCTTAGGAGCTAAGTCTTTGTGTATATGCGTTTACATGTGATCCTTGGGGTTAAGAGGCGTAATTGTCTGTCTTAGTGCAGATTTTGTTCATGTGTAGTCTAAAATTACCAGATCCAGGGATGTTTGAGCACTTGTTCCTCTCTCAAATTGACTGACTGGCTTGTAGAAACCCAATTTACCACAGGCTACAGCTCACGACAGAAACATGTTTGTTGTAAATCTGACATGTTGGCCAATTCACTTTGGTCACAACTCATTGATTTTCAATCACTTCTGCGGAGGGAACTTTAAAGAATTTAAAATAATTTCAAATATCCTCAAGCTGGAAAAAAAGTAGGGTTGTGCTTGTATTACAGTGGCATCTCTCAGCTATATTGTTCTGCAGCCAAACTTATTATAGAACAGCCTAGGGTGTGCTAATATTGTAACCAAGTCATATCAAGATGAAATTTTTGCAGCAATCTATTTCTGAAAGATAAAATTAGATATTTTCTCTTTAATATACTTCTATTTAAATTTATTGCCTTTGCAATCTAAGTAAAAAATCTATAGCTGCATGGAGAGAACACCTACTAGTATAGATTTCTGTTGGTGAAAGACTGGTAAAGTGCAGCATCTTGCACATACACAAACTTTGTTTAATCATGTGTTCGTGTAGGGTGGGGTGACTCTGAGCCAGCAGCTCAGTCTGTACCTTGGGCCGCCAGCACTGTCTGTGCAATCATGCTCCCATTGAGAACGGCCTTTCATCTCGGGCCTTTCAGAGAACCCTTTCAGACTCAAAAATAGAGAGATGGTAAGATGTCGATCAAGAGGAAGAGAAAGCACCAGGAAGAGAGGAAAGGAGGAAAGTGCTTCTGCAGCCGCGAGCGCCCGTCTCCAGTCGTCTTCATGAATAAGCCTGCTTGTGATGAGGAGCCCAGATGCTGAAAGAATGTATAGCAGAAAAAGCGAACAAGAGTGAGAGATGCTGTTATTTAGTGTGATCATCATGTTATCAGTCAGGCAGACTATTTAAACCCTTGCCGTATTCTAACTTCAGCATCTCTTTAAAACATACTCACTGAGGCGTAAAGTTGCTCTGGGAGGGAAATGGTCTTTTGCTGTTTCAATACAGTAGATTACATTTAAGTGTAGAGCAAAGATGCCTCACTCAGTTTATCATAGGATATTTGCTGTGCATAGCTGAGTGGAGCAGGTTGAGTGGATGGACACTGGAGGTTTGCTGGGGGTGGAAGGGAAAGAAATGTTTGGGGGTGACTACCAGGTGATCCTACCTGATGGGGGGCCAGTCGGCCAGGTGTGGGTGCTGGGATGCAGTGATGGTGCTGTAGCAGGTAAGCCTGTTCAGCTTCAGGAATCCATTATACACAAAATTAAAGCTAACAGTTGGAGCTACACTTTAAAGTTTTCCTTAATAGCTCTAAATGTGTCAGGATTCTTACACACTGCTTGTTTGAAATGCAATTTTGCTAGAAATTAGTTGTATTTGTTTTAGGTAGAAAACACCTCCTTTTAATTTTCTATGATGTTTTGCTGTTTCTTTTTGAAATGTGGAAATAAGCTACAAGTTTTGTTGTCTGTCATAAATGTTTTAGAACTGCTATATTTGCCAAGAAAAGCCTGAGAAAACATTCATCACAAACTTGTGAAACAATTCTTGCTTCTGCCCCTGTATATTCTTGGATCTGTGTGTGTTTGCAGGAAAGATTTATTTTTTTTTGTATGGCCTTTAAAACTCATTCAGCTTTCTGTGTGAGGTATGGGTGTAATTTAATGTCAAAAAGAAACAAATACTTATGAGTTGTGGTGAATGCGGTCAATGTAGTGAAATCATATTTTTATTGATCATTACAGAAATGATATAAATTCATTTACAGCTTCCTGTTTGTCTTGTATGTCTCTTGAAAGTAGGTATTTATGTGCCAGAATGGATAGAGAACTCTGGAAAAATGTTTCTGGAAATGGATCTGCAGAAACACCATTTATGTTTTCATCCATATTATTTATCTGCAGATGATAACTACTGACCAATGAATATGACTTTGACCTCACAAAACAAATTTTTTGAACCATTTATATAATAATGGCTACAAGATATCACACTCATTTTCAATTGGGACGAAATGTCAAAGTGATAAGATTTTATATTCAAAAGGTCAGCGTTGTTGTAAAAATCACACTGAACTGTGGGAAAACATTTTTGGCTTTCATTCAGCACAATTCTCCAACGTCTGTGGGATGGATGGATACTTCAAATTGACTGGCTGGTGAAGGCAATAATTCTGCAGTCATGAATTTTTATGATGATGATGAGATATTGATGCAAGTTAAGCTCAGCAGTTGTGCATCCACATATAGTGAGCATCTGTAAAAATTGTTTGGGATAATTTTCAGAATTCGCAAGGAAAAATGATGGTTATGACTTCCACCTCAGTGACAAGACAATCAAATGATGTTAATTAATCCTGGCACTGTACCCGCCCAATCAGGATAAATTCTCTACAGCTATGAGCTGTGATAAGAAAAATCACAGTGTGCATGCATGCATATGTTTGTGTGCTCAACAACCTTGCTTATTTAATAGATTATGATCATGGCATCAATTATTAATAATGATTATGAATCTTAATGAATTTTTAGCAGCAGAATATTGCCCTATTCCTTCGACAGCTTGTATGAGCAACCTGGGATGTTTTTGATTAAATTATGCATTTACTGTAACTTAGATTAGTGTTAGAGGATACAGCTCGACATTGGATTGCTTGTCACTTTGACAGCACAGCTTTTACACTGGGTTGTAAGGAGATTTTGGAAGAATTAAGACAAATCATTTATTATCTTGGTGACAGCCTGAGAAACGTTCTTTTGTTTGGAAAACAAAGTGAAGAAGGGTGGCGCTAAATGGAAGTGTCCTAGCAGAGAAAAAGATTTGGAGACAGTAGGAGGATTGGCAGGGGTTTGCGTGTTTGAGATAAGCGACAGATAGATGGGAAGCCAGGCAGAAGTCCTCTCCCACACGCTGGAATCCCAGAGATGCCTCCCACAGAAACTGTGAAGCACGCTGCAGTTGCACTGTCACGCAAGGACATATGAAGGACACAGGCAGAGGGAGACAAAGAGGATGGCTGTACCTGGCAGAGACCATTCACACTTAGAGGAAGGAGAAAAGATAGACCTTTCTATTTATTAAATGATAGTGTGGTGGCTCTGGCTCACCTTTGTAAAAAAAAAAAAAAAGAAAAAGAACTTTTACTGGCCATTTAAAGGAGCAAATTAAAAAGTAATACCGTTCTTTATTAAAAAGAATGGGGTATTATTACTTACAAAAGCTTTTAAATGCTTCCACTTAATGCAGTGAATGGGTACTGTAGCTGGTAATGATGCAATTTGATACACCATTATATGAACACTGAGTTTGTCCTTTTTATGTTACTGGAAGTTAATATGGTTTTATCAGCAAGATTCACATGTAAAAGTGTAGACCTTTTACAGTATTCACCAGTGTTCAATTTATGATCTGAAATACACCAAGGTAATCGTCTACATGTGGTTTAGATAATTATTCCAGCATACATGGTAAAAAATAGGAATCCTTTGCTATCATTTTATTTTTTACTAGACTAATAAGTACAAAACTAGGAAAAACACATGTGGAAACTTACGGTTATCATATTTGTGCGTCACCATGTATGTACGGTGATAATATAAACTATCCTCAAAATACAGTACACTCTGGAGGTCATGGCTTGAAAATGCCAAAAGAATCACATAATTTGCAAAAGAATGTGAACCCTTTTCTTGAAATGGACATGATTACTGCAGAGGTAAATACATAGAAATAAGCACAGCAGGTTTTGATAACCAATCTCAAATATTTTTCTGGCAGTCCAATAAAATCTACATCTTCAGCCACATAAATGCTAAAAATTATTTTAAAAATATGCTTCAAAGTTGCACCAAATTCACAATTCAAATAGTATTCAATGACTGCAGAGTTAATTGTATAGGTTTGAAGGGAAAAGGATATCTTCATGTTTTACCTTTTCAGATGTTGGTTTGGGACATTAAATCAAACACTGCAGAAAAACGTAAGTAATATTAATAGAGTTATGTAAAAAAAAAACAAAAAAAGACTTGTGAAACGTCTAGTATTAAGTTGAATAAAAGCTTTGTCTGTCATTTTAGGTAATGTGGTATGTCTTGTATTCATTCTGTTTCTGTGTTTCACCTAGCCTCCTTTCCCTACTGTGTTCTTCCTGTGCCGCTCTCTTTGCTCCTTCCTTTCCTTGGTAACCGTATCTATGCAGCAAGGTGTGAGAGGGGCGATTGGGGATTCTCTGATTGGCATTTTTGATCATGAATAGCGTTTGCCCGCAGTCTACAGAATCCTTTGGTTTCTACTTGGCACACAGCAGCAAGCTAATACTCGGTGGCTTCCATTCTGAAGAGATGTTCATGAATAAGTCGGAAACCAATTGCTGAGCAAGTTTCTGCTCGTTAACATTGAAGTCTTTTCAGAGGTTTTCTTGGTAATATTTCAGCTTGATATTTTTCCCGTTTATCTGGTAGACACTGATGGGAAAGATCATTTCTATGGGTGGAGTATTATTGGAGGTTATATGTGGGTCAAGCTTTGCGTGACCGACTGGCTGCCATTATCACCACCCAAATACACAAAAGACCAAGAGCATAAAAGTGCTGGGAGGGGCAAACGGAGGGGTGAGTTTCTGCTGGGCTCTTTCCGACAGTGAGAAGCGACTGAACATCGATCCCGTGGGTTTCCAGCCTAAGATCCTTAGGCCATATGCATTCTTTAGAAATATAGTGGTTGATGCTTACTCATGCTAAAACCCCAGGATTTAAATAGTTTGGATGTTTTATTTGCAGATAAATAAAGAAAGTGTGGGTCATTTTTATGTTTTTTTTTGTGTCAAGGCTTTTTTTGTCTTGTTACAATAGCCTTGACGTATATACATGCTGTTGTTGACCCCAAAAGTTGTCATCAGGATGTTACGATTACAAGGTCTTATGGTCTTTTTCTATCCTGTCACTAGATCAAAACCTGATTTCACTCCCACTTTGTCTCATCACTTTGATTTTAATTTGTATACAGCTCATATTTCAAATTGTTACTTTTCTTTTTCTTCTCCTTTCAACCATATTAACCTTGTGCAATTTTTCGCCTGATTTTCTCTCTGTGTTGACAGCCGCCCCTATCTGCCGGCAGCCTAATTTGTTCTGCCAGTGACACTGATGTGTAATCGGGTAGAGAACAAACAAACAAAACAAAGGCCTGCTCTTTCGTCTGACCTACAGAAGTTAGAGATGACCTGTGTGAACAAATAAATAATAAAAACAAAAACAAAAGAAAAACTGCATAAATTATGTCATTGTGGGTAGGTCTAACATTGACCCAATACTCACATTCTATTGCTTCGGCTTATCTACAGCAACCTGGGAATTTCATCTTCTTTTTATATTTAGCCATGTGAAGGAGTCTCGAGGTCAACCGAATCCTGCTGAGACTTGGGGCGTTTATGAAGACAGATGACAGATGCTGCCATCAAGGATTGATGGCAGAATAGAGAGCATCCCATTAAATTTGACTCGATGGCATCCTAGATGGTAAAAGAAAGATGCACCTTGAAAGCTGACAGAGATTTGTTAAAATTAGATTGCCACTGTGACAGTAAGGATTACAAACATACAGTGCTATACAAAATTATTCACAACCCTTACGCTTTTTCACAATTTTTCAACATAACAATCATGAATTTTCTCTACGATTTTATATGATAAGCAAACAGAAAGCATTATTGTGGAAGTGGAAGGGAAATGATTGATGGCTGAACATGTGAATCGTGGCTTACGGTCGCAGGTTTATTAATTTTCTCCTGAAAGAGAGTTCTACCTTGTAGGACTACCTTTTGCTGGGGAATGTCTTCTCCAGCTTTTGCACATAGTGACTGAGTCTTTTCTTGGCACAAAAGCACAAGATAAACGAAGTTGGATGGGGATTTTTATTTTAACAGCAATTACAAAATGTTGCCACAGATTATTATCTGTGTAGGTCTGTAATCTGACTGGGCCAGTCTAAGACAAGAGCCTGCTTTGACCTAAATATCCCCAATTGTAACTCTAACTCAGGGATCAAGTTAAAAGTAGCTATGAGCAACAAAAAATGATCTTCTTCATTATGAAAAATGCAAAAAACAACTAAATACACTGTATTTCAATGAAACCTTCTAACCTGATTTCTAATCTGTAAATCATTTTAGTTGTATTCTAGGTTAAAAGAACATGATAAAAGTCACTCCTGTCAAGGGATATTTCTTTTTATTTACAGAAAAATATCCCCACTGAACGATGCTGCCTCTTTCTTATTTCACAACAGGAATTACCTTTCAGAGTAATTTGCAAAATATAACCTTTTAGGCTAAAAGTTCAATTTTGGTGTAATTTGATCAGAGAAGCATATCCCATATTATTTCCATTTACTAGCGATTATCATTTACTTGATACTCGTATCAAAGTAAAGGGGTCTGAATACAAAATGCATGCCACACTTTTCAATTTTGATTTGTTTAAAAACTGAACACCATAAAATATTTAAATCACTTCTTATTCGTCCATCACATATAAACATTTATAATACACCTAATGCTAAATACTTTTTACAAGGCACATAAGGTTGGATCTCCTTCAACCTTATGTACATAGTTTTACACTCTCTCTGCTTTAGCCAGCTAAATCACCCTGGACTGAGTGACAGCTTATATTGTTGCTTTTTGATCCAATGATTCGTTTGACAGTCAAATAACCAGAAATATCACATTGAGTTACGCTGCTCTGCTTTTAAACTGAACAGATTGTAGGCTGCAGTTTTGGGCTACAATTTTTACATGATCATCTAAATTCAGAGAAAAGACCTGGGCTGGAAGTGGGATTTCAAGAAAAGGCTGGGAGTTCCTCTTGGATCTGTCTGGCTCTAAGTAGTAAATTCTCACATCTCCCTTGAGGGAGCCCCGGATTACCTGCCTGTTAACAGGGAAATTTCCTTTGGCTGCTTTGCAGGCTTCATTTTTGTGTCTCTTACAAAGTAATTAGAAGTGTCATGAATATTGAACGGATAAAAGACAAAAAAAAAAAAAAACAACCTTGAAAGCTGACAGATGAACTTGTTTTAGTTTTTTTTAGCTTAGAAATGAGCTCTTAGGATTTGAAGTACCAAATATAACGGTGAATGTAATAGTTTCTTTAAAAAGAACAAAAGAACTGCCATGATGTTTTTTGTAAGGCCTTTGTGTTTTTTGTGTTTGGATTGCCATTCATTTGAGTGTTTTTCTCTGTGTTTTTGAAAAAAATATTACATCAAGGAGCTACTTTCCTTCCGTGGAAATGTAATGGCTCACTGAAGGAGTATTTCAGCTGTTTTCTTCATCATAGGTGTTGAATATGCATGGAGGATTCTCTCATTTTTTACTGATTGTAGTAGCCTACCACGGAATTTTTACTCACACATTCCTGATGCAATCTCAGTAACATCCTTTTTTGGATTAAAAAAAACAGCATACACTATTCGAATTTCAAATGAATAATTTCAAGTAAAACTGATGTTTAATAAACTGGCATTTAATAAAATAAAATGTTGCTGGACCATATGTGGGAGTGTTCAAAGGCCTTACAAAAGAGTTAATCCTCTCCAGTACTGGAACATCAAACTCAAGATCATTTTATTGGGATTTTATGTGATAGACCATCACTAAGCACTGTTTTTATATTTAAAATGTGGCATGCGTAATTTTAGTTAGTACTTTCTTAAAACATCTTCTGCTGAATTAATAGCTGCAAATCTTCAGCAGTTTGTCTCCATCAACTTTACACACTTAGAGATTTAAATCTATGTCGTCTTTTCAAGCAAACTCAATCTTATTTAGATTAGGTAAGGAGAATTTGTCGACATTAATCATTTCTCTATTCTTGGCACATATTCCCAGTATTATTTATGTTTGGACTTTACTCTGAGGTTTTCAAATACACAAATGTACACTAATCTTATTTGTTTCATTGCTACTCTTGTTGTGTCTTTATCATTATTGTTCTGCTAAAGTCTTGGGCCCTTTGCAGGCTCCAACAGATTTTCTTGCTGGATTTCCCTTTTTCCATCTTCTTATCTACTCTGCCAAGTTTTTACTTTTCCCCGCTGAAGAAAAGCATCCCCACAGCATGTTAATGTCTTATTTTGGGTATGGGGTCTTCATGGTGACTTGCAGAGTTAGTTTTTACCCACATCCAGTCTGTTGGCTAAGAAGTTTAAGTGCCTCAACTAACTAGAGTTTTAGGTGCCCCTGGGATGACTTGTGGCAAACTTCACACTAGACGTCCTTTTTCTTTCTTCCAAATGTGACTTTCTTCTTGCCGCTCCTCTGTAAAGGCAGTATTTTTGGAGTATGCAACTGAGCATTGGATGCCATCAAAGTCTCCCACCTGAGCTGTATAGTTCTGCAGTTCCTTTATTGTTACCATAGGCCTCTTTGCTGCTTTTCAGTTTATGTTCTTGTTGCCCATCCTGTCTGTTTTGGTGGGCAACCTTTTGGTTGTATCATTCTTTTTTTTTTTTTTTTTTTTTTCGAAGAGGATGGATTGAAAAGTGCTCCATGGGATGTTCAAAGCTGTTGTTGTTGCTTTATAAGCTAATCTACTCCACAACTTTACTTTTGACTACTGACCTATTGGTGTGGTCATTGGTCTTTATGATGTTTGTCTACAGATGTTTGATAACTCTGAGACCTTCACAGGACAGCTGTCCTTACACTGATACTAAACTATACGGAAATATACTTTATTTACAATAAGTTCACTTTTCCATATATTTGGCTTTACTGGATTCTATTTAAGGTAAAAACACTACATATTAAAATGATATTAGGTTTGTAACATGACATAGCATAATTTTACTTTGGTAATTTGAAAAATTTGGTGGATGTTTTCATTATTTTGCCATCTTAACAGAAATTAATTTGGATAGTTGTGGGTGTGGATGACTCACAGCCCAAATTAAATTTAATCATTCACCTCCAGAAGACTCTTGCTTGCCCTGTTGAGCAGAGAAAGAAGAGAGAAAAAAGCTCTTTTAAGTGCATCCTTAAGACACACATCTACTGTATTCTCACAACCAAAATGGAGTGATTTTTTATAAAATATCACACAAATGATTAACTCTCGCCATCAGTAGACATTTTGCATTTACTTTTTTCCCCTTCTCTATGCAGTTCATTATTGCTAGTTCTACAACTCACTTTTTCATACAAATGTTTAACTGCAGGCAATTAAATTAGCCACTGTCGTCATAACAGAATTGTTTTTTGTGTTAATTATATTAACATGTGTTAATCAAATTTAATCAGAAGTATCCTTTTTGATGTGTTAAAATCATTAATACAGGCAAGACTAGCTAAGCTTCTATTTCCCTTTCTTTTAGTTTTAATCCTTTTATTTTTTTCCCCAGGACTATACATTTTAACACTCACAGAAGCTCAAACAAACCATTAAGCCCCTTCAGTAATAAAAAAACTTCTTATAATTTGCCACCCTTGAAACGTTAATTCTATAATTCAGGGTTAAAGGAGTGATGAATGTGTTTATGTGCAGTTTTTTGTCAGCAGGAAAGATGGATGGTGAGAAAGCCTCAAGGCCAGACCCGAGCTGCACAATATGGAGAGTGTTTTAAAGTCAAGGAGCTCACATGGCGATGCATAGCACTAGTGTGGACTTGAGGCTTTCCTAGCCTCGCTCTTCTGTGAAGTTAAAACTCCTGTCGTCATAGTGGCAGTTTGATGTAGTGGTGTAGTCTTGAATGTGAAGGCTGCCAACACACAGGGCTGAATGTTAAAAGCGAGAGCTTCACAAATTAACATCTGAAAAGAGGGAGTGACAGAGTGCACCCATGATGGAGCCCAAGTGCAGTGCTGCGTAGCTGATACCCGATCGATATGTCACACAGTCCCGTCCAGCTTGCTGGGGAAAGCACCGGTCTCCTTCAGACCTCACTGACTCTTTGTTTCCTCCAGTGCTGAATCCTAATTCATCCACACTGCTAAAGGCCGAGTCACTCTCTTAAACAGTCATTAAAAAGCTCCTTAAAACGTCACAGAACATTGCACTAAATTTTACTGATGCAGGTTTACTGATACTGATGAGCGTTTCAGTACCTTGTAAGGCAAATCTCCTTAATTGCTAAACATTACGGCATTTTAAAAATTCTAATCATCAATATCTGTGTCCAGCACAGATGATTACATTTTAGCCTGTAAACTTGTTGGAGAAGCAATCTCAAACTTGTCAGGGTGTGGAAAACACCCTGACAAGTTTTTAAAGGAAAGAAAACTGCTCTTGTCAGAACGTGGTGGTCATCGGGGAAAGAGGATTGATGGATAGACCTTCAGGGGACAACTTCACAGAAGTGCTGAGCAAGTGCAGCAGCATGATTAATGTAAAGGCCTCTCTATATTTGGAAGGCTGTGGGACAATTTTAGATTTCCTGTATGTGGAGGTAGAGGCTGTAATTACATCCTATAGAGCCTGTTTTAGTAAAAATGAATCTTGTGGAAGATCTCTTATAAAACAGGTTTGCACTGAAGAAAGTCAATCTAAGACTTTGCTTTATTCTTAAAATATCTTTATCTCATATTTAGCAACTAATTTTTACCAGCAAATCAGATGAGAAACATTTGCTCTGGTCAGCAGTTCACAATCAATTATCACAGCATGAATTTCAACTTTATTTAGGCTGTTAAATAATTTATTCAAACCATTTTTCACCAGAGGGGAATAAACAAAACATTCAAATTCAACAAATTTAAAAACCAAGAATTTGGTGCGCAAGTGGATTCTATCTGAACTACATAAGGTGAAAGTTTAACGGCAGCACCCCAAGTATAAATATGCAATTTATTAAGTTAAATTTCCCTTAAACAATCTTTTGGCATTACGCAAGCTGGATATTTGACCATTCTTCCTGTCAGAATCTGTAAGTTTACTGTGAATTGCTTGGTTTCCTGGCAGAGACTTGAATATTAAACTCAGCCCACAGATAATCAGTAGAGGTAAAACGTGTGCTTAGGATCACATTAATACTGTCCCACTTATGAAGGAAAATAGGAAAATTGGACATAAACACCATGATTTCTGCACGATAAGCTGTCACTTATTATCTGAGACACTGAGTATTGGTTATTTAATACATGAAACAAAGGCTTGAAATCTTTCAGTCTGTATATGAAATCTATATAACATATAGTTTAATTTTCCAAAACAGTAACTTTTTCAGATGTACCTGTATTTATGTTCATCACTTGAATGTCTGTTTTGCAGTGGGATGTTGTTCAATTTTCCCTTGGAGTGATATTTATTGACACATCACTATGATTCCCCTCTGTTCTAACATTTACAGAAGCTAACATCCCAACGCGGGTCTGATATCTGAGTTAAATTCCTCTTGAGGCAAACATTAATGATGGAGAAACTCACCCACACAGTGACGAACGTTGTCTGACACACATTCAACATCCAGTGAGGAATAAAGCTGAAACAACAAAAGGTTTCAAAAGCTGATTTCATCAGTGCCTTTCACTTCGCCTGACTCACTGATGTCTGACTTGGGTCATTTGTCACCAAGCGCCACAGCACAAGCTTTAGGGATTCTGATCACATAAAATTGAGTTATAGGACCCAAAATACAATATATTACACCTGTGTGAACCATGGTACAGTTACCGACAACTCTGAGAAATCCTCGGAGAGGTGTTAAAGGATGGATGGTGGAAATAGCATGGTGATGGTGTGGGGAAGAAGCTGCATTTTTATTTTCAAACTATAGAAAGCTGGACAAAGAGGAGCACTTTTTTGTGTTTGCATATATGTTTGGTCTGATCCTGGTAAACTCTTTGAAAATATTAATCGAATCTTAAGCTTCTTTACACTTTTGTTTTGCGTACATAACTCAAGCTTAGGCATAAAATTTTTATAACCATAGTTGCAGGAATGTTAATTTCCTTAGTGGCAGCCTACTGTGTGTGTTTTTTATATAAGAAGTCAGAAAATGAAATCTTTTTTGGTCCTATGCAGACCACTCAGCCTCAGTGACTCACATTCATTGTGAATGCGTCGGAGAGATTACCTAAACGACACTCAAGTGGCCGTAAATGAAGCAATCTCCTGCGCTGCCTATCCATTACTGTTAGCATCATGATTAGCTTGCAGCCATTTACTCAGCAAATCCATCCATCCATCCGTCCGTCCTCTCGTTTGGCTTCACCCACTTTCCTCTTGCACTTCTGTCAAGGCCCTCTTCTATTTCATCAATATCTGCATTTTCTAGGAGCATCTCTTATCAGCTTCTTTTTCTTTTCCCTTGGACTTCCTCTTATCTTTGCCCCATGAGGCTGGAACTGTCCTGTGTGGCCAAGATGAGCTGTTATGAGACAAGCACTTTTGCCTCTCTGCTCACCTATCGCATAGAGATAGTAGATTAATTTCTCACGGTACAGCTCTCTCTTTCACTGTGTGGGACAGTTTAGACGCAGCGTCACAATCAAATCTACCCTAAAGGTCAAACTTGCATTTACTTGGCTTTTGAAGCAGCCTTTTCTGTTTCATGTCAAGATACTGCACTCATGTTGAAGGAAGCATTAGGAGCTGCAGGTGGAGGGCAATTCTAAACCTCCAGAGACACAGACAGCACTGTGTTAGATTTTGGAGTCATTTCTCATTTCTTCTCATTTTCTTCCAAGTTCTTTCAGTTTTTTTAAGACGATCCTGAGCAACATTTATTCAGACTTTCTGGAGGTTTGAAGAAATCATTGAGAACTATTTTATCTGTTTTTATTTACATGAACAATGGTGTTTCAAAATTACATGTAAACCTCTCAATGATTAGTGAAAAAAACTTTGTTGGCATTACAGAAATTAAACCCTACTCATAATTACTGACCAGCCTTTTCTTGTTTCTGCTGCTATTTTAATGATTCATTGTTGGTGATGTGTTTACTCCTTCCATTTGAAAGGCATCATCATAATCTTTTACTCCTTCCGGCGACTGTGGCGGGGCAACTCCAAAACATTAGAAGATATATGTTCGCAAATATTACTTAAAAATTAAATCTTTAGTTCATTTATAGTATGAACAATAAATACTAAAATAAAATAAATTATTTTTTTTATTTTGTGTTTGACATCAAATGATTTGTTTGAGTTTTGTTCCAACACAAGGATTGCCACTAATCCTATTATTCTGGAAGAAATAATTAGAAAACAAAAACAACAAACAAAAAGAAAACAGCCAAAAAAAATGGCCTTAGTAAAAAAAATATGAAACTACTTGCGCTCCAGTTGACAACTCTTATTTCTTCAATAAGAGTTTTTGCTTAGCTTGATTTATCTGGAATATCTCAAATGTATTTCTGTTTGTAGTCTGACTAAAATCTGTGTACTGAGGTCTTTGTGTATACCACAGAGTCCCATACAGTCTTGAAATGTCTGGAAAATAATAGGATTTGATTAAACTATTTTATATACCTTTAAAAGTGGAAGCTATATTAAGACCACAGAGAGATATTTAGATTTTCTAGATTTTACTTTTTGTCCCTTTGTCTAAATTCTGCTCGTTTGACCTCTGTCAGAGGTCTGTCATAAATCCGTAGTGAAGAGTTGCATTTATTCTTCACGAACTGGCAAGCTAGGGACTAAGACTCTGGAAATTGAACTTGAAAAACTATGTCATATTGACCTAATTTTTTTTTCCAGAACCCTAGAACCAAATGAATGAATAAAAATGAATGCCTAACTTTGAACTGAGCTGAGTCAGGTGTAACCTGACAAAGGCAAATTGAACATAAATTGTCTACTTTTTAAGTTTAAAGTCAAATGCCTGTTATTGTATTTTTGCATCTTATTTCAGAGAAAGATTTGCTAAATTTATTGCACTGTGACATTGAGGCAGTCATGTGGTTCAGCCTGCAAGTATAAGCTTAAATAACACATTTTCTTCAAGCAGGGGCAGCAAACACAAACAGTTTGATAAAGGAGGCATTAGGGAACACGCTCAAAGGAACAGCAAAGAAGTGGTGTGGAATAAAACAAATAGAGAGAGCTGGATGAGGATGGAAAGATGCCGGACCGCGATAAATGACGTAACAGAAGGGAGTGAAACCTTTGCAAGCACAAAGAGGAGGGCCAGTGGGACGAGAGGTGAGAGTTAAAAAGGAAGGTGGGCAGGGTGGAGAACTGAATAAACATCAGGATGATTGAATGCGATGGGGAGAGGTGGAGAAAGAGTCTGTTTTCCAGATGCCTCACTCAAAAGATAAAGGGAAGGAAGGAGTGTTGGTTATCTCTCGGGAAATGCTTAGAAAAGGAAGCAGAAGATGGAGGGAGGGGGCAAGTAGGGGGCAAGTTGAGTTTTGCGGTAAAATAAGCAGCAAAGTGCAGGACAAGATGTTAACAGCAGGAAATAAAGGGACAATGTGTTGTGGTCTTTCTTCCGTAACCAATTATGGCCTGTAATGACCAAATCACTTATTTGCTGATAGGGTTTACCAGTAGTAACTGAGCTAATAAATCTCAGATGACTTATTGCAGCCACACAGGCACATAGGGAGACAGCTACACACACACCATGAACAGTTTACTCTAAAGAAGCAAGTGTTGGCTTATCTGTGCACTGGATCACAACATCCTCTCTACTGCAACATTAAGTAAACCTGGCGAGATGCTAATGCAATTACAACCCGTCACCTCTGTACACAATTCAGAATAATTAAAAGGTCAAAGAGGACACGGTAAGCCATTAATGTCTCATCTGTATGTATTTGTCACCACTAAAAAGCTTGGTGAGTAGAGGGATGCTGCTAAAAGGCAGAGGACATGGTGTTTGTTGCTTATTTACTTGTCCTTGTGAGGCATTAACTCACATCGTAAGCTTAACAAGATGTTTCGTTTTCTTTATCACATGTTCAAACAGCCACAGATAAGTTATGAAAAACCTTGCACTCACATGCCACACAATTAATGTTTTGACTCTGCTGATATGCCAGAAATAATTTAATGTATGTCAAGTCACCTTGTACCTTTGTATGGAGATTCGTTGGGGAGGGAAGCTGTGTATTCAGCAGTTGTCTAGCCCTATGTGGCCATTGTCAAGCTCGCACTGCTCAGCGGGTATACCCTGAACAGAATGAGACATCTGCAGGTTTCATCCTCAGCTTGTTAGAAGGAGACTGGTGGGTGTGTCCTTGGCCTTTGTCTTTCAATCCACGTTTTTTTTTTTTTTGAAAATGCACAAAAGATTTTGTGAACTCAAGGGTCTGTAGAGTAATGTTAACAAGTGGGTCTTTAATACAAGTGCATGCTGCAAAGTCTTTTTTTTCTTCTTTTGAAAAGTATTCTAGGCTTAGTGTTTCTGTGTCTCAGTTCTGAGTGAAGCCATTTATGGATTCATTCTGTATAATCGCATAAAAAGTCATACTAGACAAGTGGCTTTGTGTTTTTATGTCCGTTTTCAACCCTCAAAATCCCCAGCCAGTCATAGATTGTGAATCTCTCTTAGATTTTTTTCTTTTAATAGGGCACCTCTCTGCCACTGTTGCATCATTCTTGCTCAGGTAGGGGAAACGCTCCAAAATCAAGATTTCTATGCAATCAGGTGTATTTTATAATAATTTGGAATGAATCAGACTGTGTTTTTTATGTTTTAGCTATGCATGTGTGGGTTATTTTCAGGTGCTTCAACTTCCTCCCACGATCAAAAACATTCACGTCAAGTTAATTTGCCACTAAAACTTATCTCTATTTACGTGTCTATGCTGCAATTCAATGAACTAGAAACCTTAGTCAAGATGGCCTCTTTCAAATGGCAGTTGGAGATGCTTATGTGACCCCTTTAGCCGGTAGAATTGGTGAATTAGTCCTAAAATTCACTATATGATTGTATTGTATTTGGGTTTTTTAAAAGTTGAACCTGGTTGTGGTTCTGGTAAAAGATAGTGATTCCCTTCCACTTTTTCCACATGTTTGCATAGGATGAGGGCTTGCCATAGAGTCTATGAGTGCATTCAGATGAATTATCTCAATAATACTGCAGTATTATGACTTTTTATATGTTCTTTATTACAATTCTGAGTTTTTGTTGGAACTGAACAAAATCTCTAATATTTGTTCTGTTAATACTGACTGAAATGTCAGTCAATCAATCAATTAATTTTGTAGCCAATTTCTGATTCCTTATTTTTATAAAGTGTTGTCCATTTTGATTTTAGCCAATTCCTAATTATATAGAACACATAGGAAAAGTGATCATTAATTATTCATTTGAGAACCACAGGTAATGACATACCACATATTATTGCATTGACAATTTAGACTATTTTCAACATTTTGTGTTACGGGGTAGCACGGCTAGCGTATCGAGATAAACATTGCTTTCTTACCGAGATTTTTCAAAAGGCTGTCAACATTTTCAAATGCAGTATGTGCCATGACAGACAGAGACAAAAAGGAAAAAATATACCTTACCAACTTTACACTGCTCCTTTAGCTTTCCTCTTTTCTGCTGAAGTTCTGGGGCTTATAGCTCTCTTGAAAGCTGAATAAAACTCAGACATATCTCAACCTGTCATAGAAAATTTAATTTCCCTTTAAATAGATTTTTTCCAACTTGTACTTCCTCTAATTTCAGTTTTAGATACCTCAGTGATCTTGAAGTTATGTGGCTTTGCATCTTTTCCACAGCTTTTTTAGCTTGCAATGGCTTGGTCATTGATCAGAGCTTATCAAGGTGCAAAAACTCTGATTGTGGTCACCAGTCAATTTCTCCAGGAACCCATAATCCTCTTCAAAACTTTCAATATTTGGTCTCTGACTGACCTTTTTTTTTCTGTGTATAATGGCCTCTGAGGTGCACATCAGGACTGAGTTTTACATATTAATCAAACATTAGTGCTCCTGTCTCAGAGGAGCAGACCAACGAAGGCTCTCCCTTAATTCACTTTTGGTTTTACCCACTGCCTCTGGTCAGTGTGATTTCTTTGCAGACTTTTCTCATGGATCTAAGTTTAGACCCACTGGTGTTAATTACCACAGCACTTCTCCTGCCTCCCCAGAATGTGATTGGCTATCTTTATTTGAGCAAAGAAGTGCCCTTGGGGCTGTGTACTGTGTGTGTAGATTGTGCGCTGCTTTGATTGCAGGCTCTTTTAATAAGAGCAGATCAAGATGCAGAGATTGATGAGCTTTTCTGCTCCTGTGGGCTTCAACAAGCTTGCGTTCTAATTTTGTAGACTGATGAAATCAAATGTGAAATTTTCTTTCTCGGGATCTGCAGGTGGAGGAGAAGAAGAATGTGGGGATGCAAAAGTAGAGACAGATGGAGGTAAACAAGGAAGGAAAGAATGACAAAAACTGGAGGACAGGGAAGGCAGGCAGGGAGCGGAGGTGACTGAAGCAAAGGATGAGGTGGGACTTGCCAGTGGAATTTGTAATCCAGGACTCTGGCTCGCTGACAAGCGCTGTCATAAACACACACAGAGACACATTCCTGATTGGGGAATGGCCTCCAGCACCGAATCAGTGCATCCAGGTCTACATTTAGTGGCTAGTTGGAGATTACCTGTTTGAAAGGTGTTTTAGGGCACGAGTGAGCCATGTTTTCTTCGCCTGCCCTGCTAGCTTGGCACAACCACTCAGATGGACATAATAAGAGGGATAGAGAGAGCAAAAAAATAAGACAGACAGCCAGGGACATGAAATCAGACAGAAAGGAGAGAGGCAAGTTCAGAATTGGCAGCCTTACGTGCCTCTTATCTTTGTGTTTTCCAGTACTCCTCCTCACTCCCTCCTCTATCTGAATCCTTTGTCCCTCCCTGCCTTTGATTTTTCTTTTTTCTTTTTTATACTCTATATTTTGTTTAAGACAGTGGCCAAGTGAGGTGGTGACAGCACTGGATGAGTGAGGAAATATGTGGATGGATGGGATGTCTTAGGCAAGAAAAGAAACTGAGGGACAGAGGGCTAACAGGAGCGAGGATGGAAAATGTGGAAAATGATGGAAAACTCTCAGGTGGGAACTTGGAAAACTCCCCGCACTTCCTTAAATATTATTTTTGTCTATTTTGTATTTTTTTCCTGTACTTTCTTATTTTAAGGAATCCTTTCCTGCTTGGTGAAATAGCTCAGATGCTGGTGGTGTTTAATCTTGATAACTCGTGGTGTTATGGGACTCACGGAACGTGCGTCACAATGTGTTTGTGTTTGATTGTTGGTTGTTGTCATGATAGTCACGTAGCTCTGCTGTCTGCCTCTGCTTGCCTCCTGGATGTTCAAAGGCTGTGGAGCTCGGTGGCTCCTCCAGGAGTCAAGCTGTTGCTGCTGCTGGCTCATTCGCATCAAGCGTCTTCACAAACTCTGCTATAGTTTCATTTATGCCCTATGGGGAGGTTTAAGTCATTTGTAGCCAGTCAGGTTTACTTCCTCTTGTTCCAGCTGTTGCTTCGTTCGCTGCCACACTGAATCACTTTCCCGACTTTTAATAAGAACTTTTTGTGTCTTGTTGTTGAAGCTTATTTTAAATTCCTCTAAATAAAGATGTCAGTATGCCAAAATCCAAGCCTTCAATCAGTCAGTGTCAATGCTTTCTTTTCCAACCATGCCTCATGTTCTATTCCCAGTCCCTCTGGTATCTACTCACATTCAGTGACAATAGGGCCTGGGGATTCTAGCAAGATGATGTTAGCAGGACAGCTGGGCCTGTTACACTGGTTATTCCTCATAATTACATCCACTCTAATGGCCTCAGTGACGGCGTGTGTTAGTGTGTCGTAAGGTTACAAAGCCCAGAAGCCCAAAGTGTCACTGAAAATGACAAGTGATTGTGACATTTTTGCTAGATCTCACATAAACAGTTTAAAGTTTACAATGTAGGCATGCAAAAATGGCACCTTCTCAATTAGACAATGCAATCTAGCAATACTGGGTCAGTTGGACTTTTCAGTAACCCACAATGGAGGTCAACACCTCACCTCCCTTCTTTCCGTTGTTTCATTTGCAGCACACAATGTCACAAATTAGACATGCATATGAGTGTGAGTGTCAGTGTGTATTAAACCCATGAAGTAATCTTTGTTTCAGCAATTGGTCTTTTCATGCTCTCTTGCATTGTTGCTTTTTGCGAAGACACTTTGCCCACCCTGTTAATTAGTCAGGTGAACCCCAAGAGTTCAAACATTATTTATTCATCAAGTCCTCAGTTCGATCTCATCACTGAGCAGTGAGTTAGTGTGTGTCTACGTGTGTGCTTGTGTGTGCATTAAGGATCAGCGCCAAGAGGATGTAGGGTTCAAAGAGTCAAAGTACTTAATATACACGCACACGTACACAGACTTGACGGAGTTGACTTTTAGCAAATCAGCAGCTTCAGAGATTAAAACAAAGCAAACTCCCCTTGAATAAATTATCTTTTTTTCCCTCTGTTGCCTCCTAATACACCTACACATGGTTGTCTCTTCTGAAGGAGTTTAAAGGATTCTAGTCAGCTAAAGAACAGGTAGTGGAAGATCAAAAGTGGGCAGCTGACATTTTCTTGTGTGCTGAGATTTCTTATAACTGTAGAGCAAATATGTGTTAGGCATAATGCATCAAAGTCAAGTGAGTAACGAAAAAGCTAGTGTGCTTATCCTTAACTACTGTCTTTTTCAGTACTCACCATCTTGAAAGTAACAATTTTTTGTAAATGTAAAAATGCACAGGTCAGAGCTGGGCAAGAGTCTTGAGCGATTGCATTTGTTTTGCTCTTAAGGCATAATCCTTTGTCTAATATTTGAAAAGGCTATTGGTTTATGGTTCTCTGGAATTTTAAAAAGTGTTTCAAGGTTCTTTTCTTTGAATACTTACTAATTACTCTCAAATTTTCATAATTTTTCCTGATATTTTTCACAATTATGGAGGTTTTACTTGTATCTTTTTTGCTCATGAAAGATTTTTTTTTTTATCTTCCTCTTTGCTTTCCAGTCATATCACTTCATCACCAATTCTTAAAACTATTTCATACACACGGGTTGCCATTTTTTTTCTTCAGTTTCATTTTGTACCCTTTGACAAACAATTTTAGATACCATTTAATTTTTTGTTGTGAGCCTTTTGAAACTCAACAACTATAACAAATCATGACTTCTTTTCATGCTGGTAGATAGTAACAACTGAAGTAGAAAATTTAATTTCCTTCAGTAGAGATTAGAAGATTAGTCAAAATTGTTATCTGTCAAAACAGATACAAAGCATTACTCTGATAAATATTAATGGATGCATTGTTGGGAAAAATGTAAAATGACAAAAGGCTCCTTATTGTGCCTGACATAATGTTATCAAGAACACAATTTCACCAAAACAACAAGGATTTTGTTTTGGTGAAACAACATCTTCAGTTGTTTGTAGTTCCCATCAGTGTATATACATACATTACGGATTATCTTTTAAACTCAGTGATTGCAAACAACAGATTAAATTGAAATTAACTGAATTGATCTAAATAGACTCAGTTGGCTTTTATTAAATCAGAAATTATTCTGTGCAGTTTTTTCTAGTAAAATTATTTGGTATGATATATAGTTAATCAACAATTCATAAGTAAACAAAATTCAATTGAATGTAATAAAATTCTGTTTCTTGCTCTATTTTTTCTTTTTGTAAATGTAATGCTAAAAAAAATTCTAACCATTTTGCCACAGCTGCATGATTGAACAGATCTGGTTTAGCTATTGTTGTTCTTGTCATAGCCCTGACACTTCTTTTATTCTAAACTCTGCTCAGTTTTTTTTAGCAACCACTGTGCAAAATTATGTCATGGTCACATGAAAGGACTTGACAGAAAATGGGTAAAAAACTGCCAAACTTAGACAAAAACAACACTGATAAAAATGAATTGGAACGAAAACATTACATGAAAACTGGTAAGCATTTAGAACATTTTCACAATATTACAAATGTGTTATTTACATATGTAAGACTTAGACTGAATTATTTTACATAGTAAAATCTGTATCCTATGCTAATGCCTCATAGATTTATTTACCTTAAAAATGTAATATATTAAATCTTGCAGTGACCAAATCCTTACAATGCTTGTGCAGAAACTGGTATAAGGTGGATTCACCACACCCCATTCTTCCCCCATTTGTCTGGCCCTTTTGTGCAGGTGTGAATATACTCAAATGAATCCTGGTGGTTGATCACATTGCTAATTTCAACTCTATATTATTAATACTAATTGTTAATTGTGTAGTTAGAGGCTGAAAAGAATGCACTCATCCAAAGATTACATTCCCAGCAATTTACTAACATTTGCAGCTTTTGTGTGTGGTTTATCTCCAGGAGTGGTTGAAATGCCACTTGAATTTCAGGAACTTTGTGTGTCAAAAGCACAGAGAAGAAAACAGAAAATGTAAGAGTGACACTGGTTGAGAAGAGGAATAGGAGAGGAGATGATGAAGGGCTTTTGGCAGTATTTCTGAGAGCTTCATCTTCCCCTCAAAGTGTGGTTTCTCTTTGATATATTTTCCTTTTTCCTTGGCAGTCACGTTGACACGACACAAACGCTCGACCTCTGACTTTACAGTAGTTCTCTCTCTGTGGGGATCCGTTATTTTTAGAATTTATCAGCAGCCGCAATTTTCTAGAGAAATTGTTTTACCTGCACTGCTGAGCTTTGAGCTGTGTGTATGGATGAGGTTCTTAGAAATGGATGCATGAAACATAATATTCCATGAAGAACATTTTTAGGGCTGAATGATAATTTAACATAATAAAGCAATGTTGCTGTCAAATAAAACATGCATTTCTTCACTTATCCCAACCAGGGAAGCTTTTACAGTTACTTCTCAATGTGATCACAAGTTAATGCTGTTTACAGAGAAAGTATATATCTTAGTTTTTCTGCTTAAGGACATTTCCTGTTTATTATCCTGCAGGTTCAAGGATTTCTGCTATAGGTTAAGGATCGAATGCGTACCTCGTCTGTGGTTTATTTCACTAGGAGGATTTAGATCATTTGTTTTGGTTAAATCTTTGTATCTGAAAATAATCCTATATGATTGCATCACTAATGAAAATACATATTATTTTTAAATCTCAAAGATTAACGAAAATTACCCAAATCATTAAGGGCTTAAAATATACGTCAATGTAATCTTCTCTTAAGCTTTAGGAAATGCATTTGATAAAAAGTTAACAGTAAAACTGTAACTTCTCAATTATTTTAACTTTGATCTTTTTAATTAATATTCATAATTTTATATCTGTGACCAGTACAGATAAAATAAATAAATAAATAAATACATTAAAACACATAATATTTTAAGAATTACTTGCTGTTTTATACTGGAGATAAAAGTCTCCAAGCTTTTCTAATGAATAAATTACTTATCAGTTCATAGGAAGTTCACGTTTATTCTTAGAGATTAGTTTGGGAATAGTGGTAACACATTTTCTTTTCTCTGTTTTCTTTTATGATCTGATCATAAATTATAAAACCAGATGTATATTATTTCTAGAATTATAGCTTAAAGCTCTGCCATAAACAACAGCATATTGTTGACAGCAAAAACAAAATGTTAAAAAAAATAGTACTGACCTTTCAAGTTACAAACGTTTGCCTATATTTGCATGTCCCACAGTTAAAGTTACTTTCATCAGTCATTTGGATGTGTGTTAGTGGTCACCTACTAAAATCAAGTTCCATATATTTACCCTTTTTGTCTGACATTTTTCTACACAAAATATCTGGTAAATAGTTGCTAAATTCTTTAAAGTTTGTCATCTTTTGGTTGGTAAAGGCTCTAAGTGCAGAAACAGACCGAGGTAAAACAGGAAAATGCAGAAAGTGCTGGTAGAGGAACATAGATACAGATAAATGCACACTTAAAAATAACTCAGGAACCATTTCATAAACATTTTGGGATTCAGACCCTCACTATTCAGAGTTTTAAACTGGGCCTGTGGTTCATAAACTGGTTTTGTTGCAAATGCTAAACAAAACTTTGAGACGCTTGATTGTTCTGGATATATGCAACGAAAATTTGGTTTGGATCCCATAAAAGAATGTATTCTACACTAAATGACTAAGTAGCGAAAGGAAAGGGTAAGTATAGCTTTTTCAAGTTATTAGTATCAACACCAGAAACATTAATACTTTCAGATTGATACTTTTACTATGTGAAAGTATAGTAAAGTAGCCTCATCTACAGCTACAGCAGTCAAGTCCTCCTGGGTCTACAATAGTCACAGTTACCATAAATATTTCATCACAGTCCTTTGAAAGCAGCTGTGGGTTTGCAGCTTGCAGGTGTATTCAGCCTCTGATTGAGCCATAACTCTAAGCCTCCTTTAGTCGTTCCCTGGGCTGAGCTACAGCTTTATGTCTGGATGATCACCCACCGTCTAGCAGAGCCAGAGACACTTGGGTTAGACTGGGGTCAGACATAGGTTTTTTTTTTTCTTTAAAGGATCTCTAGTGAGGATCAAGACTGAATTTCTTCAGCTTTAAATGGTCTGAGTATTTCAGCAGCGACTACTGGGTGGGTGGTTAAAGCAGGGCAGAGCTGTGTCCACTTTAGGGGCCATTTACAGAAGTAGACAGTCGAGTGTTTAATGACAATGGGCACATTTATTTAAATAATTTAGTTTATTTCAATTATTTTTTTTAAAAAAAATGCATGAATTACTCATATTGTTGTATAGATTGACATAGTTCAAAACTTAAATCTAATGCATACACAACATTCAGTTTTCCTGTAATTTAAAATATTACATGCAACCAATTAATAAGATTTTTGACAAAATAAAACTTTCCATATGCACATAATCCTTTGTTTGTGCTTTTTTAATATGAATTACTGCATTGTTGCAGGACAGCACGATCAGCTTGTGGCTTTGCTGAGATTTTAAGGAGGCCTGGTATCTCATCGTCCTTCTATTACTTCATAGATTCTCTTTGAAGTTTAGGCCCAGGTGACTTTGTCAGCCAATCAAGAGCAGTGATGGTCATTACTAGGTATTGATCACATTAGCATTGTGGGCAGGTGCCAAGTCCTGTTCGAAAATAATAATAATAATAATTAATAATAATAAAACATCTTCACAAAGCTTGTCAGAAAAAGGAAGCATTGGACACCATTTTCTTTTCTTTTTATTCTTTTTTTTTGGGCTCTCTACTCTGTTTCCTGATTCTGGGACCTTGATTTCCAAATTAAAAGAATAATTTGGCCCATGAAAGGTTTTTTCCCCTTAGCCCAGGTCTGGCTGTATGTCTGGTTCAAGAGTCTCTTATCTCAAGGACTGTAAGAGTTTTAGCTAGAATTGGCTTGGCTCCATTATTCTCTCATGGTTACCATCTCTTGTGCAGCTTTTTTTTATACCACAGTTTTTTCTTCCACTCACACTTTTAAAAAAATATGTTTTGATACAGGACTTGAATAGTTGACCTCTTTAGCAATACCTTTATTGACTTACCCTCCTTTTGTCATTGAGGGTCTATCAGACAATTACCAACTTAACAGTTTCCCCTCTGATTGTAGCATTTGTAATGCCTAAAAATGTATCGGCCTTTATAATTTGTGAGAAATTGTATGTCTTTCTCATTACCCTGCAAGCCATAATCCTAAAAAATTGCAGAAAAAGTGTGAAATATGTCACAAAATTTGCAATAAATTCATGTGTGTACTTTACTTAAAATTAATCATTAAAATAATTTAACTGATCTGCGATATTCAGTTTTTTGTTAGATGGCCCTGTAGTTGCATTTTTATTACCACAAAAATCAAAGTCTCAGGACTTGAATTGACAGACATGTTTTTCTGTTGAAAATGCAAGTATTCCCAAAGCATGAAGAGCTAAAAAAAAAAAAAAAAAAGAGAAAACTGTTGTGTGTGTTTGCATCAGAGGCAAACACAACGGTGGAATGCTGCACTCTTAAAAATTATCCAGAATGAAGGTTATTTTTATGGACTAAGAACATTTTGCTTACATATGTATCCATAGTCCATCTTTTTAAAATACAAGTTATTTGTTTTGTGTAAAAGATATAGTGAAATAAAAATGCTTTCTGTAATTCTTTGTTCACATCATTCACAAACAGCCTAAAAGTGCTTATAAGGTCTGTTTTGGGATTTTACTGTAGATGAGATAAACGCTGTAGCAGGAATCAAAGCAACTTTTGATGGGAGCCGCCGACCGTTTCAAAAAGGAGCGCACTTATTTTTGGGATATCCGCCTGTTTGGTCTCTTCATACATCCTCTGGGAGTTCTCTTGTGAGATTAATTTCTCGCCGTCAAGTTCTAGACTCCCTCCTGTCAAACACACGCTCCCGAGCCTACTTATAACCGGACGCCCTCTCACAAACACTAATGAGTCTCTGGGAGACAAATAGATTCAGAGGACACCTTGTAAACCTTCTACTGCTTATTTTGTTCCCCCAAAACACTATTGCAGCCTCACGGTCTCAATGCCTTTTCTTCCATTTTTTTTCAGATTGTTTTCTTTTCTGTGTTCACACCTCATCCTGGCCCACTTTCTCACCAAAATGTATCAGTCCCTGCTAACCTCTTTATGCCATCCTCAGATGTCTGTAATATTTTGAGACTCTTTGAGTTTGACCACATATATAGTCACCTTATATCTCTGTCTGTAGCTGTTTTGTCTGTCTGTCTTTCAGATTTCTACCTCTTCTTTCTCTCTGTCTTTGTGTTTCAGCTAGTTGTAAGTCAGTGCTTGTGCTGGCTGGATTAGTGATGGGCCGCTCTGCCAAGCGCTCTGGGGCTCTGGAGCAGAACATTTAACAACTGTCAAATTTGAGTGTCATTCACCCAACAGGTGGCGTGAAGAAAGGAGAAACAATCACAAAAAAGACATTTCCTGATGTCTCTGTTCATAGTAAATGCTTGTGTGTTTTCTCTAAGTATCTAAGCCCCTTAAAAGACATTCTGCTTGAGCTTCAAAAGCTTACATATTCAGTCTGTGTGTGAATTGAATAGGAATAGTGGTCAAAGAATTTATTTAGGTAAAATATTGCACAAAAATCCTTAAAATGAAGAAAAAAATGAAAAATAACGTTGAACAGACCAGGTAATGTGATAAAGTTTACAAAAATGTTTTCTTAGACAGAGATAAAAAATCTCTGTTTTCTGAGTTGCTCCTTAATGCAGTATGAAGAGTGCAAAGGTGTAAGAGCAACAAAGCAGGAATTAAGAGCAATTAAGCAGAATTTACTCATTGTTTGTCTGTGTTTATGATCCAAAACACACACAAACACCCCCACAGCTCCACGCAACCTCATGGGAAGCTGATGCCTCGTTTAGTTTTATGCGAAAGCCAACTGTACAAGTGCATAGCTGCTGTATTTTTAATCTTCACAACTACGTGCTGTCTTTAGCTGACATTTGTACAGACTTTGCCCTAGGTTACAGTTTAATACAATGTATGTTAAAAGTCATAGAAAATTGAGGTAACTGAAGAGGGTTATGTTGATGAAAACACATTTCTTATGCACTGAAGCAACCACTTTGACCTCAAATGATATAAAGATAAATTAACGTTATTTCTCTTTTAATGGTCACATTTTCGCAATGATATGTTTTAAAGCGACTATGGACACACTGTGACAAACATTTTATTAAAGTAAGTAAATAAAGATTATTCAAACTTTATAGGCAACAAGTAAAGCACCCCAAAACTTCATTCCTGTATTATTCCACTGCATTATAAATATTTTTTTAACATGTTTAAGTGTGCAAATAATTTTGCTTTAGATTCATGTGGATTTATTTCTCCTGCCATTTTTATGGTATTAATTGTTTTTTATTTGGCCTGACATGCTGGTATTATTACCTCTACTCAGTAGGTACAGCAGCACTGCATGCTTACTTGGTTGTTGTTTTTCACACAAGTGTTGTCAGGGGTTTGTCTCTGTTGTTTTTGTTGTGGGCGCTGCGTTGCGCTGTGAGTGACAGCTTGTTAACATCGAACTCGTCATCTCCTCCTCTTTGTTCATGCCAACTGGGCCCCCCCCCACACATCACAGGAGAACCCCACGCCATCTGCACGCCTGACACACCCTTTCCTCCTCTCTTTGCACACCCAAATGAGGCGCCTGAAACACACACAGCACCATTGGGACCAGATACAGAGAAGCAAACAGAGAGCAGAAGAAAGTAGAGAGTCAGCTTATGTTAGTGTACAGAAAGATCAATGAATAAGTGATGAATAAATGCAAAAACAGGAGCTCACATAAGGCTTGCATTACTTCATGTTAGATTGTAAATAGTAAACACATATGGAATATACTCATTTGAGCCAGATATTGTCAGGGGAACTTAGTTATACTGAAACCTTTTAGGTACATAGCAAGAAGAACAGTCAAATTTATATATATATATATATATATATATATATATATATATATATATATATATATTTTTTTTTTTTTAGCAAATGTT